>PVJA010007926.1:0-66494 GCA_004027025.1 Myocastor coypus | reverse complement strand
TTTTTTTCTTGTTTTCAGAACTTTTGTTTGTTTATTTATTTTTATGGCCGGCTCAGCCTGCCCTGAGGGCAGGGCTGGCACAGCATGTGGGGCCGGGATCGAACTGCGGTCCCTGCAGCTGCCCAAGCTTTCCTAAGCAGGCGCTTTAGACCACTGAGCCATCCTGCCGGGCCCCAAATGCTCTTTTTTTTTTTTTTTGTGGGACCAGGGTTCAAACTCACGACCTTGCACTTGCCCAGCAGGCACTTGTGCCTTGGAGCTATCTCCCCAGCTCCCTGCACTGGTAGAATTTCTAATATATTCATCATGCTAACATAGGTCACCTGCACTGTAAGTTTTATGGCTGATTTTTCTGACAGAAATCTTCAACTTGAATTTAATTAACTTATCATGGTTTATACTTCTTACATCATAATTAAAAATAACCCTTTATATCAAGTTTTTTGTTTGTTTGCTTTGTTTTGTCTTTTTTTTGTTGTTTTTTAATGGCTGGCTCAGCCTGCCCTGGGCATGGAGGTGGCACAGCATGTGGTGTAGGGGATCAAACCGTGGTTCCTGCAGTTATCTAAGCTCTCCTAAGCCATCTTGACAGCCCTACATCAAGTTTATATAAGTATTTTCTTTTCTATCTTTTTTTTTTTTTTTTTTTTTTTTTTTTTGCAGGACAGGGATTTGAGCTCATGACCTTGCACTTGCCAGGCAGGCACTTGTCCCACAGAGCTATCTTTGCAGCCCCCTATATAAGTATTTTCTTATATTAAACATGAAATTTTGAAAGATTTCATTTTGTGTTTAGGATATTAATCCATCTTGGTTGGATTCTCGCCTATAACATGAGTTAGGTCAGCTTCATTTCCCCATAGACATGAGCATGGGCAAGCACCCCGACACTATTAATTATTGTAGTTTATCATTATTCATCTCCTTTAACTTTAGAATTTAGTTTTTATCAACTGTGGGAAATTCTCAGCTGTTAATTTTAAAATTTTTCTCAAATTCCTGTTTTGGTATGTGAAGTCTTTTAGCTTTCTTTCCAAGCTTTGTAGCTCATTTCTTTAAAAAAAAATTTATTAGTCTGTGTTTGTTTGATATATATCTTGGGATATTGGTCCACATGTAAATCATTTTTTATACTTTTTATTTCCTCTTTCCCACTCTTTCCCTTCTCTATCTGCAATTTCAGATCCCCTTTCCATCTGAAAAGTCCATCCCCCTGTTTACTACCATCTTTATTTTGTTTTGCTCTTTAAATTATTTATTCTTTGGGTTTACCAAATAAGAAAAATTATATGATAGTTAACGTTCTGTGTCCAGTTTATTTCCTGTTATGGACTCCTAACCCCTCTGCTACAGGTTTTTCTTCTTCAATTTCTCAGTCTACCTTGGAGTACCTTCGCCATGTTTTCTTTTTTCCCTAATGGACTAATCATCTCTTCATTTTTCTAATTTCCTAAACTAACATATCAAATGCTTTTTCTTTTAGATCAAAATGCTTTTTATTTTTGGAACTTCTCTTTATATTTTCTCAAAATGTGACTGCTGCTACTTTATTGTTTTTGTTTGTTTGGTTTTGTACTGGGGATCAGACTCAGGACCTTGTGCTTACCAGGGAAGTGTTGGTGCCACTGAGCTACGTCCCTGGTTCTGCTGCTGTTGTTTATTTGTACGGTTGTGATTTCCTTGCAATTTATATTATTTTATTCATCATTCAGTTATTTCAGCATATTTTATTTTGCATATATTACAATATTATGTCATGGTCCTAAACTCCAGCGATGCTAATACTTTTAGATACTGCACCTGATCATATTCATTTCAAATGAATTTTTGCATTTTTATTTCATGCAGAACTTCACTAAGGGTGGTTGTTCATTTGACAAACAATGTTCGAGCTGTAAAACGATTTCTGGAGAATATTTTGCACTTACTACACTGCAACATATCTTGAGAATAGTTTAGATGAAATGTCTTTGCTGAAAAATTTCTCAGCACTCAGCTCATACAAATTTCAATCCTGTCCCTGCTGGTGGCTGAGTGACTTTTATTTGTTATTACATCTTGGGACACTGTGACTTTATTCTCCAGTGACTGGGGATTTTTAATAAGCTTTTTGATGAAAGGGATTTAGACAAAAATCTCAGTACTGTCTCTGTGCCTTTCAGGAGTTCAAGGTCATATCTTGTTCCAGTTGGACACTAAAACTTCAGATGCCAGCCTCCAGACTTTAGTCTTACATGAAAATCCAAGTTTTTCTTAAACCTAGTCTTGTGAAAGGTGCTGAGCTTACATATCTGATTCCCAATTTGCTCTACTTTTGTCACTTGGGATAGTTTTCCATTTAGTTCTTGCACATATTTCAAATTTTATTTTTATTAATTCAGCATTTTGCTGTGTTGTTATCAGAGAGGTTCAGTGTTAAGCCAGTGTTAATATATTTACTTCTAATTAAGAGAACAAAAATAAAGGAGTAAGACATGTCTAGTTTTTTTTTTATTTTTAAAAGCCATTAACTATTTGTTGGTAGGGAGCTTTGCCAATTTTTTGTAAATATAGGAACAATTTAAAACTAGGAATTAATGTATATTAATATCTATTTAACAAACTGTTTCTGCTCCTCTGATTCAATTTAAAGTACCATATGTTTGTCTTTCTATGTCCATGGGCCTCATATCCATAAATTAGAATGAATCAACCATAGAGATAAAATATTTCAAAAAAAATCTTTTGATTGTACCACACAAGTTTGGATTATTTTGCTGTTGTTTTTCTCTTGTCACAGAGAAATACATTTATATGACATTGCTGTATTGTCTGAGTTACTTTCTCATTGTTTGGACAAAATTCCCAATGTGCACAACTATAAAAATGAGAGGTTTGATCTTCTCACAGCTTTAGGCCAATCAAATTAGAGCTCTACCCTGACCACCAAAATAGTATTAAGCACTATAAACAATGTAGAGATGATTTGAAGTATACAGGTGGTGATGTGTAGGTTATGCACAAATACTTTGCAATTTGTAGAAAGGATTTGAAAATCAAAGATTTAGGTGTTCCTGCATTCAATTAGTTCCCTGTGAATGATGAGAATGACTACACTTAGTTTGGGGCTAAAATTCTATAAAATTATGTTAGAAAAATTACTGTAACTTTGTTTATTTTCTCTAAAATTTCTAGAAGTTTTAGCTTATCCTGGTATTAGTCAGCTTTCCTGCTTTTAGGACAAATGTGTGACACCCACAACATAAAGGAGGAGAAGCTTCTTTGGCTCATGGTTTCAGAGCATTATGAGTTGGTTTAAAAGCATAAACATCATTGCAGAAGGATGGAGGAGCAAAACTGCTTAGTTCATAGAAGCTAGTAAGCAAAATGGGAAAAGTGCCAAGGAAAGAGCCAGGAGCCAGATGCTGTACTCAAGGTCACAACTCCATGACCTATTCAAACACAAGCAAAAGTGCATTTGATAATCCTTAAAGCCACTCTTAACTCAATCATGTTGACAGTCATGCTTAGCCATCAGTTCTACCCTTTATCAATCTAACACCCAAGTTTTCCTTAAATGACAATGATATCCAAATAGATAGAATTAATTACAATTCTTTCTAACATAATACTACTACCTTGAATACAGCTGTAATAAGCCCTTCTTCCATGTCTCAAAAGTTCCAGCATTTCTCAAAAGTTTAAAAGTACCTTCTTTTATGAAACTCAAGGCAAATTCTTTCCTTCTGATTCTCATAATAATAAAAAAGTGAGTCATATTATTGCATGATATAATGAAACTTGGCAAATATTCCAATTGCAAAGGAAAAAATAAGGAGATAGAAGAAAATAGAACCAAAGTAGAACGGAAGCTTAACAGGGCACACATTGAAAAGGTAGAGTTAACCCCTTATCTGTAATCTGAGGCATTTGGAGATACAATATGGGTCCCAGAGAGGTTTGACAGCCATACTAAGAGAAGTCCATGTGGCCTATCTCTTGGGATTGGTCCACTCAAAGCCACGGGGTTTCTTCAGCCTATATTCCATGTTTACAGCATGTCTGGCTTCCTGTGGTTTACCCTGTAGATTCAGCTTCATTTCCAAAGTTTCATGGATGCAATTATCTGGGACACACTGCCTGTTCTTCCAGACCTCATTTTGAAATATTAAGTATCAACCTGAATGACTACCACAACTTTTATATTTTGTATGGCTGAAAAAAGAAGAATCATGTGAATAACAGTATGTCTACCACCCATGGGAAATAGTCAGGTCATCTTGGACCATGGATATAATGATTGATTGATTGATTGTGTCAACTTGAGAAGTTTAGAAGCTTAACTTAAGTGAAATCAACAATTCAAAACTGTATGAAAAGTGAAATGAGGACCAGATTTGCTTTTGCTTTTCCAAGGAGTTCCAACCTTTGCCTTCAGCTCAAAAGTCATCTCTGCTTCTAGCACAATTTCTGTGGTTTCCACCTCAGATTCTTCAGCCATTCAGGATAGACTCTTCAGCTTTCCCACATACTCTTCAGCAATCCATCACTGACTCTTCAAGCTTCTGTCAGAGATATATCAGGATCCTGATACAAACTTGCATGGAACACTACAGTGAACTTCAGACCTTGTACTGAAACTTCATTCTCTAGCATGTAAACACTCTCTCTGTACACTTCCTCATCCAACTCTGTGGGTGGCCATTGTAAGTCAATCTTATAATTTCTTTTTTTTAATCTTATAATTTCTTATACATTTGTATATCTTGTGTTATTTCTGTTTGTCTAATAAAACAGTGACTGAATCAGTGGTTCTAGTCATCTCTTACTATCTAGATGACTAGATATGTTGAAATGAACTCCAAGTAACAAATTATCTGGGTAACTTTTCTTGAGCAAGATGTGCAGGGAGTCTTGTCTCCAAGGAGAAATTATTTACACTCCTGAGTTTTTGAAGATCAACATCTTAGTGATTCCTGAGATGCCTTTAAGGTATCTTTTTCCACCCTCCTTCAAAGTACTTGATAGCCTTTTGAAAGTATTGGGCTAGGGAGATAGCTCAGTGGCTTAAATGCCTGGCTAGCACAGGTCCTGAGTTCAATCCTAGTACCAAAATAACAATATCAATGCCCAAAGGCACTAATCTCAGAAGTAATATCTTCTTTGGCTATAAATGCTGTATTTGGTCCTCTTCAGCCCCAAAATTAAGTTTTTAAAATTCTTTAACTTCTAAACTTTTCTTTAGCTAAAATCATCTGACATTATTCATGCCATAGTCTGATACTGGTATATAAACCACTCTGGGTTTATAACGTTAGCTTTGAAAAAATTTTAATGTTTTACATGTGATGTACTAAAACAATGATGATTTTTATGTGATTATACTGTGTGGAATAATTAAGAGAGGGAAATTTATCAGTGAATCTCTCATTTCATTTAGTATTCAAAAACCTTTTCAGTCTCTTATGTGTGTGCTTATTTTGTTATTTCTCCTTTCTATCTATAATAAAAACAAACAATTAATAAATAACCTGAAAGTAGTAGATTTAGTGTAAGTCTCAAATACAGATTCTGAAGAGGGAACTGAACTCTGCCATTTTACAAACTCCTGAACAGAAAGTATTTTATACCTTTTTATGCCTGCAAGGAAGCCAACATATTCAAAGCTCAAAAGTCTTTTGAAGCAGACTTAGGTTCACAACAAGTTGAGAAAAATGAAGTTCATATTTTCTCTTGTAAGGAAAACTTTTACCTAGTTCTCTAACATTATTAATTTTCCCTCAAACTATAAATTGTTCCATCAGTGAATAATTACCTTGAGCCAAACACTGAAGGAAGCTTTTAACAAGGTAATGTTAGCAGAATTTGATCTCTTTGATTTCTGCTTTTTTAACTTGGTAAAATATGTTTTCATTCAACACATTTTAATTACCCACTAGCTAAATTTAAAGGCCTAGGTTGTACCATGTATATTATAAGATATCAAAGTGGACAAGGGATGGCTTCTGATCTGAAAATGCCTAGCTCTAGTGATGACCACAATGAAGATATCTAAAGAAACAATGTTAAAAGATGAACGCTATCATTTGGGATACCATGATCAAAACAGAAGTATTTATGTCCTGGTTGTTTGCTGGCTATCTTGTTTTTATGCAATGATAAACCAACATTGGTCTTAAAATGCCATTCATAGTTTTCTTACACATTAAAGAAAACTCAATCTTAACAGGACCTACTTACATATGAAAGAGATAGGCATCTCGATACACAGAATAAGTTGCTAACTATAAATAGGCAAGTAACTCTGAAGTCAACTAAGTGTTTCAAGCCGCCAAATTTCCAGGATAAATCATTCAGTCTCTAAAGATCTGCTGATGTCCAGTGATTTTATGCAAGTTTTTTGAAATACATTTGGAATTTGCTGTAGAATCTTATGATTGTGTAGTATTTAGAAATGATTTTTCTATGCTGTGGAATGGGTAAGGTATAATTACCCATTTTGGTAGCAATTAAAGCTCTGCCTTTCCATTACACTGAGTCTTTCTAGACAGAACCATTAAAAAAAAAAATAAAATAAAATAAACAGTCTAGTCCTCTGTGGGAAATAAGGATTGTACAAGTGTGATTAATGGCTGGCATCCACAACACCTGGAATCCAAACAGTTGGAATCAGCCCTCAGCAAATGCTTCAAGGACACAAGGAAGCACCAACTGATGCAACAAAGATGCTAGCAGAGGAATGGTTATATTCTGCCTGAAGACTGTGGATAGCAAAAGTAGCTGAACTTAAATAGAAATAAAAGGGGGCTGGCCAGAAAGTTCAGCAGACTAAAGTGCCTGCTCAGGCAGACACAGAGACCAGGGTTCCATCCTTCTTTTGCTATGCTGGCCCTGCCCCTGGGACGTGTTGAGATGACCAGTGAGGCTGGGCATGGTGGCATGTGCCTGTTACCCCGGTGCTTGGGAGGCTGAAACGTGGAAGAGCACTATGAGTCTGATCTGTGTAGTGAGACCTTGTAAACTCTGTACTAAATATATGAAAAGAAAGTGGGACAAAAGAAAGAAGAAAGAAAAGAAGAGAAAGCGAAGGGCAGGATGCAGAGCAGCGGGGCCAGCAGGGAGCCAGCACAGTGGGCCTGGCAAGCTGCGTCTGCTCTTGTGAGCCACACTGCACTTCTGCTGTTGTCCTTGCAGCATCCGTCTCTGTCTCCTTCGCAGTTTTCAAGCGGGGATTCTTTCTGCTCTTTCCTAACTGAAGCACTTCTTTCACTTATTCTTTTATACCTTTCTTTCTTCTTTTCTTCCTGCTCCTTTATTTTTCCTTCATTAATATCTGAAAGATGAATTACAGATTTTAGGGCCCAGGATCTAACTCAGCATCTATCTGGTAAACACAAGATCCTGAGATCTATTCCTGGTACAAAAACAATACCATGCTTATAAAGTTCTTAAAAAGCAACCCAGATTTTTAAGCTCTGGGTGTTTATTTCTGGAAGTCAGGGGCACTCACTTATTAGAGAGGTTAGATCCAGGAGCTGCAAGTGGCCACGTTCATCATGGCAACTTTTCCAAGAATATAGATTTCTTGCTTCTCATCAAGTTGTGTATCCCGGTATCTTTTCTGAGTCTTAGCATATTAGTTCCTAAAATAGAATTGCTACTATAGTTTTGAGGGTGGAAATCTACCTTTCTGAGAGATTAATATATTTCAAAATTATGGTGTGATGTATCCCGGACTTGTGTTTGCTAGGCCTCTAAGAACATTTGTATCAAAAGAAAGAAAATATTACTCATGATGAAACAAGGAGGAAACAAAACTATAGAGCTATTTTGTGTATCTCTCAGCTAAGCTACTGAACCAAAGACAAAAGAAAGACCTTCAAGCTTCAAAAATCAAAGAAAGAGAGGTACCTGTGTGGTAATAAACTGTATCCTTAGTAAAAAGAATACAATCAAAATATGCATGTAACTGGGATCTAATCCACAACTTAGTCAGGACTTCTTAGTAGCCACAGGTACAGTTCCTCTTTGTAAAGATATTAGAAGACAAATGTGAGGAAAATAGGCTAAGTTAGAAAGCCCATAAACTATCAGACAATCTTTGTTGAAGAGAGGAAAGCTCATGGTAAATGAAGAGTTTTAGAATCCAGGCAACAGGTGAGTATGAAAAGACCCATAGTTATTTAGTTCTATTCAACAATTAGATGATTTTGTGCTACCTTATGGATGGTAGGGAAGTACTTATTACTTTATAATTATTTTGCAGAAATTCCTATCTATACTTGAATATGCAAACTACAGAGTTTAGCCATTGTTCAATTCTTTCACCATCAATGCTTATTTTCACTCTGAATATTCTTTTTTTTGGAAACAGCTTACTTTAAATGTAATGTCTGAACCATGGGGCAAAATAATAACCCTCTGAATGCTCAGCACTGGGTATGCAAAACACAATTTTTTTGTTCAGCCTACTGCTATTTAACAAAATTTATCTCAGCTTATGTTATGGTTATTCGGATATAATAATAAGGAAAAATAGTCTATTCTTCTTGAGAAGGAGACAGAAAATCAAATTACAGTTGATTACGAGACCTTCATAAAGAATACTTAATTCTGTGTTGGAGGTCAGAGAGGAGGCTTGATGTTTTGGCAATAGGTGACAATAGTATGGAATTTTAAAAATTTAAAGCAAGGCAATGAAATTGTCAAATTTGCAATGAGAAAGCCTTTTTTGTTAATCCCATCACTGAATTCACATGCAAAAGAAATAAAATCAGTATTCAAAAGATATTTAAACAGACATATTTACTGCAGCACTATTTATATAGTCAAGGTATAAAATCAACTTAAGTACCAATTAACAGATGAATAGATAAATAAAATGTGGTACATGTATAAAACGGAATATTATTAAATAATACAGGAATGAAATTCTGTCACTAACATAATATTGAAATAACTCAGGTACAGAAAGGCAAAACTATATGTCCTCACTTGTAAGCTAATAAGTTAATCTCAACAGTTCAGTAGGATAGTAGGTACCAAAGCCAGGAAAGGGAGTGGAGAAGAGATGGCTAAGAGAAGACTGGAGATGGGGGAAAGGGGAGGGGGAAGGTTATAGGAAAAAATTCTAGCTTTCTGTAGCACGGTAAGATAAATACGTTTTGCTAGGTGTGGTGGCGCATGCCTGTAATCTCAGCACTTGGGAGGCTGAAGCAGGAGGATCAGTGTGAGTTCAAGACCAGACTGGGCTACAAAAGTGAGCTCAAGGCCAGCCTGAACTGCACAGTGAGACCCTGTCTCAAAAAAGACAAAAAAGAAAAAAAAAAAAAAAAGACAACTACGTCTTACAACAATTATTTCAGAATAGCTAGCTGAATTTTGAATTTTCCAACATGAAGAAGAGATATATTTGATATGACAAATGTGTCAGTTACCCTAATGTGATTGTTAATATTATAACTATGTATAGGAATTCCACATGATATGCTATATACAGAGAAAGTTATGTGTCAATTAAAAAGAAAAATACATTTCAAAGAAGAAAGGTTTCTGGTTGCAATGTAGTTGATGGATTAAAGAAGGACAAGAAGAGAAACAAGAGTGTATTTTGTAGTTCTGCAGATTCTTCATGGTAGAAGAGTTTTAGAGTACATTAGAGAAATAGATTCAATACTAATTCAGGATTAATCGTTAAGCTTAGCCAACTTATTAGATGTGAGGAGTAGGGAAAAGATAATGAGGAAAAGATACTTGTGTCTTGGGCACTTAGAATATAATCAATTGAGGAAACTAAATACATAGTGGGTTCCAAAATTTGAAAACAGGGACACAGATGACATGGTAGCCTGCATAACCATGGTGCTAGACAATTCTTTCTTTATCTTACAGAAGTAATAGCCTAGGAATCACACAAATGATTTTTTTGTTTGTTTTTTTTTCTTTTTTATTACTTTTAATAAGGAATTACAATGTGCCAGTTTCAAAACACGTTGATAGTACATTCACAATAATTGATACAATGCATATTGTTGTCCTCATTGTAGTTATACAGAGCACAGGGTATAGACATGTTAAATTTTCTAATGGTTATTAGTACAATAGATTTTTTCTCTTTGATCTAAGAGAAGGTAGTTGTATACATAGTCAAATGTTCCATAATTGCAGTGGGTTACTAGAAAAACTGGTAATGTTGGGAGCTGTTGGTTAGAGCCTTTTAGAGCTCAGCATACTAAACTAACTTTATGTTTTATGCGTCATGTTTAAACTTTCTGTTGGGTGGCTAAGGGCAAGTGAAAGCAAGACCTGTATAACAAAAAATGTAGTTTTTGTATCTCCCAAGGTAAGTCAAATCCCCTCAGGATTTACTTTGAAACCATGTATAGTGCTTTGTAGAGCTGTTGTCGGCATCAGCTGTCTAGATGAGTCATGGCCATTGCTTGACCACTTTGCTCTCTGTGAAGGCCTGAGAGGATGTTTTCTCTCTAGGTGACTCTCCTTATGCACACCATATACCTTCAGTGCCTTTCCTCTATGGTTCCTCAATCTCCTTGAACAGGAAACTTGGGAAACCACTCAGTTATAGGTTATTACAGCACAGGTTCTGTTCTGTCCTGTGTCCTTACTGACCCTGATGGGCTAGGGCAAAAATACTGGCTATACCTGTAGCTCTTTTTCTCTCCAATTTTTGGTCTGCAAACCTATATTCTTAGCCCTTCAGAAGAAAAGCCTAGTGATATCATTATTCTAAAACACAGGTGCGGCCATCTTGATCCAGCAGCATGGCGACCAGCGTGACTCCACCATGGACCTGTCACCTGCTATCTTGATCCAGTAGCAAGGCGGCCAGCCCACCCTAAATTGTTATAAAGATTTAATGCAATTCCTATCAAAATACCATCGACATACCTCACAGACCTGGAGAAATCGTTCCTAAAATTTATCTTGAACCATAAAAGATGCAGAATTGCAAAGACAATTCTGGTTGACAAAGGTAAGGTAGGAGGCATTATTTATTCTTTTGAGATCTTACACTAGGAAGATATACAATATTTACACATGTAGGTCTGCTTTATTTCTCTTATCAATGTATGTTCAAGGTGCATCCATTTATATATGAAATCTTCAAGTTTATCATTCTTTACATCTGAGTAATATTCCATTATATAAAAATACCACATCTTTTCCAATCATTCTTCATATGATGGGCATTTTGGTTGTTTACAAGATTTGGCTATTATGAATTCAGCTGCTGTAAACATAGGTGCACAGATATCACTATGGTATGATGTTTTCAGTTTTCTGGGAAAATTCCCAGTAGGAGGATCACTGGATTGAATGGGATTTTCAGATCTAGTTTTTTAAGGATCTTCCACACCACTTTCCATAATGATTGCACCAGTCTACATTCCCACCAACAGTGGAGAAGTGTTCTTTTTTCCCACAGCCTCTGCAGCATTTGTTGCTGGTTGATTTCTTTATGATAACCATTCTTTCTGGGGTGAGATAGTATCTAAGTGATGTTTTAATTTGCATTTCATGAGTGGCTAGCGATGTGGAGCATTTCTGCATGTATTTGTAAGCTTCTTGATTTTCTTTCTCTGATGTAGAGAGCCAGTTTTTCCAGCCCCATTTGTTAAAGTGGCTATCATTCTTCCAGCAAACACATTCAACCCCTTTGTCGAAAATAAGGTGGCTATGTGTGTTTGTTTTCGCTCCTGCATCTTCTACTCTATTTTATTGATCCTCAGGTCTATTTGTTTTTTTTTTTTTTTTTTTTTTTTTTTTTTTTTTTTTTTTTTTTTTTTTTTTTTTTTACAATACCATGCTGATTTTATTACTGTAACTTTCTAGTATAATTTTAGGTGAGGAATGTTTTCTACCTTACCTTTGTTACCCAGGATTGTCTTTGCAATTCTGGGTCTTTTATGTTTCTAAATAAATTTTAGGAATGACTTCTCCAGGTCTGTGAGGTATGTTGATGACATTATGATAGGAATTGCACTAAATCTGTATAACAATTTAGGGAGTATGGCTATCTTCACACCGTTGGTTATTCCTATCCAAGAGCGGGGAATATCATTCCATTTTCTGAAATACTCTACGATCTCTTTTTTTCAGATTACTGTAGTTTTCATTGAAAAGGTCTTTTACTTCTTTAGATAGGTTAATGCCTAAGTATTTAATTTTCTTCAGTGGTATCATAAATGGTATTGTTTCTCTAATTTCTCTCTCAGTGTTATTGTTATCTGTATATAGAATGCCACTGACATTTGTGTGTTGACTTTGTACTCTGCTATGCTACTGAATTTGTGTATTAATTCCAGTAGCTTGTTGGTGGAGTTTTTTGGGTCTTCCAAATAAATCATGTCTTCTGAAAATAATGATAATTTAACTTCTTCTTTACCTATTTTTATTTATTTTATTTCTATCTCTTGTCTGCTGGCTGTAGCTAATGATTTCAGAACTATATTGAATAGGAGTGGTGATAGAGGATATCCTAGTCTTGTACCAGATTTGAGATTAAAAAACTTCAGTTTTTCGCCATTTAGAATTATGTTAGCTCTTGGATTGTCATAGATGGCTTTTATAAGCTTGATGTAGAGACCCGTTATTACAAGTTTCTGCAGGACTTTGAGCATGAATGAGTGTTGGACTTGTTGAAAGCCTTTTCTGCATCAACTGAGACAATCATATGATTTTTGGCTTTGGTTCCATTGATATATAATGTATCACATTTATAGGTTTGTGTATATTGAGCCATCCTTGCATCCTTGGAATGAATCTTACCTGGTCATAGTCTATAATCTTCTTGATAATTTGTTTTATTGTAGTGGCTAGGATTTTATTGAGGATTTTTGCATCTATGTTCATGTGAGAAATTTGTCTGTGGTTTTCTTTTCTAGTTGCATCTCTCTCTGGCATTGGTATCAGTGTAATACTTGCTTCTAGGAATGATTTTGGAAGGATTGCTTGCTTTTCAATTTCATTGAAGAGTTTGAGGAGTATTGGGGTTATATCTTCTCTAAATTTCTTGTAGAATTCAGAGGTGAATCCATCAAGTCCTGGACTTTTCTTTGCCGTAGGCTTTTTATTACATTTTTTATTTCATTGGCTGTTATTGGGTATTGAGAGTTCTTATATCTTCTTGATTCAGTTTTGGTAATTTACACTTTTCTATGAATCTGTTCATTTCTTCTGTTTCTTTAATTCTGTGAGAGTAGAGATTCTCAAGGTAGCTATTTATGGTCCTCTGAATCTCTGCTAGGTCTGTAGTAATTTCACCCTTTCATTTCTTATTGCTTGAATTAGAGTCCTTTCTTTCCTCTTTTTGATGAGGTTAGCTTAGGAGCTTATCAGTTTTATTTAGTCTTTCAAAGAACCAGCTTTTTGGTTCATTAATTCTTTGCATTGTTTTCTTTGTCTCAATTGAATTAATTTCTGCCCTAATCTTTATGATTTCCTCCCATCTCTGGGCTTTTGATTTTGTTCATTCTTCCATTTCTAGTCGTTTAGGTGCTGCATGAGAATATTTGTTTGTTCCCGTTCTGTTTTCTTAATATGTGAGTTCAGGGCTATAAATTTCCCTTAAGAACTGATTTCATTGCATCCCATAAATACCAGTATGTTGCATTTGAATTTTCATTAAATTGTAGATATTGTTTAATTTCTTATTTAATTTCATCTGTAACCCACTGGTTGCTCAGGAGGGTGTTACTTAATTTTCATATATTTCTGGGGTTCTTCTGCTTTCTTTTGCCATTTATTTCCAATTTCCCTGAACTGTGGTCAGATGGTATGCATGACATAATTTCTGTTTTCTTTCATATACTTAAGCATGATCCATGTGCTAATATATGGTCTGTTTTAGAAAATGTCCTATATGGAGCTGAACAATATGTGTGTTTTGAAGTGGTTGGGTGGAACACTCTGTATATGTCTACTAAGTCCAGTTGTTCCAGGTTCCAGTTCAGTTCTGCTACTTTTTTGCTAATTTTTAGTCTGCTTGATCTATCTTTTTGGGACAAAGGGGTGTTAAGGTCGCCTGCTAAGATTGTTATATTGGATACTGGATTTTTCATGTCCATTAAAGTTTGCCTTATATAAGTTGGTGTTCCTGTGCTGGGTCCATATATATTTATGAGTGTTACTTCTTCGTCTTGAATTTTTTCCCTAACCAGTATGTAGTGGCCTTCTTTATTTTATTGGACTAAACTTGGCTTCAAGTTTACAGTGTCTGCAAACAAAATTGCTATCCCTGCTTTTTTCTGGGGTGCTGGAGCATGTGGTATTGTTTTCCACCCTTTAACTTTTAGCCTACGAGTTTCTTTATGAGTTGTGTGTTTCTTGTATACAGCATATGGTTGGATTTTGCTTCTTTATCCACTCTGCCAGTCTATTTCTTTTAATTGGAGAATTAAGTTTATTTACATTGATGGGTATAAATGACATGTATTGACTTATGATTGACATGAGTTTTACTTACTACTGTTTATCTCTTTTTCTCCTGTGTTTAATTGATTGCCCTATTTGGTGGATTCTTCTTGTCATCATTTGTTGATCAGGTCATTTTGGTCCCTCTCTAAGAATTTTTAAGTATATCTTGTAGTGTTGGCTTTGACATCATGAAATTCTGTAATTGTTCCTTGTCGTCGAAGTATTTCATTTCTCCCTCATACTTGAAAGAGTGTTTTGCCGGGTATAGAAGTCTGGGCTGGAATTTGTTTTCATGGAGCACTTGAAGCACTCTGCTCCATGCTCTTCTTGACTTCATGGCTTGTGAAGAGAAATCTGCTGCCATTCTGATAAGTTTTCCTTTAAATGTAATTTGCTTCTTTTCTCTAGCAGCTTTTAGTATATTATTCTTCTGCTGAATTTCTGGGATCTTGACTAATATGTCTGGGTATGTTTTATTTGGGTTGATGTTGGGTTTATTTGGGTTTTATTTGAGCACTTGGGTTGATGTTATTTGCGCTTCTGTATGCTTCAGTTACCTGAATGTTTGACTGTTTTCTCTTATTTGGGCAGTTTCTGCTATTACTTCTGCCTACATTCTTTTTATGCCATTTACTCTTTGTCATTGATTCCTATTAATCTCATATTGTTCATTTTGTATCACCTTGCAGATGTTGAATTACTTTTTCCTGCATCATAGTTGTTTTTAAGAGATACTTTCTAACCTTTTCACTAACTGTGACTGTGTCTTCAAGATCTGAGGCCCTATCTTCACTTTCACTCATATAGTTTTGCCAGCTTTGATTGAGGATTTATTTCCTTTTATATCTCTTTGAAACTGTTTCATGCGATGTATTTCTTTCCTTTATTGCTCAATCAGGTAATCCATCATTTTTCTATTCTTCTCTAATTTTTTATTAGTGTCTTCTTTAGTAGTACTAAAGTCTCTCAGTATAGTTATCCTTTCTCTAGTTCAGTGATTATTTCTGCTCTGGTCTCCTCTCTACCTTTCTGTAGTTGTTCCCCTAATTTAAATGCATTAATTTAAGGATGTCTTTTTTTAACTTCAAAGATTATTTCTGCTCTGGTTTCCTCTATATGTTTCTGTAGTTGTTTTTCCATTTCAGAGTCTATTAATTCATGCATTTCTTTTTGTACTTCAGATGTTATCTCTGATCTTAGTTGCTCTATATATTTCTGCACTCGTCTGTCTACTTCAGATGCTGTCGATTCAGAGATTTCATATGCATGATTCCCATTTTCTTCCATAGGTAGAATCTCTTGTATTTGTTTTGGGTGGACTCAGAACCTTAGATTGGATCTTGCTCCTTGTCTTTATCATTTTTTTATAGCAGTGATCTCTGCACTTTGGTGAACTTATGCAGTTAGTGCCTATGAAAATTTGGGTCTGGATCCACCAAGCTTGTTCCCCTACAGACGTGCCTGTCTGTGAGTTGGAGCTCAGGTGGCTGGCTACCACAAGTCCCCATTGATCGGGATGGTGGTAGACCATGTGGGGACGGTGGGTGGCTGTGTGGGGACTGTCAGCGTAGTTGGAGTTTGGGGAGTTGTGGGGCTGGGGATTTAATGCGGGGTGAGAAAGTTCATTACTGGTCGTCATCAGGCCTGGTTGGGAAGGTGGGTGGAATCAGAGCTGATGCTGTTTTCAAGTCAGGGGATAGACCCGGGCTGAGTCCGCTGTGCAGCCAGCTCAGGATCATGGGCAGATCTGGGCTATAGTTCAGGGATGGTTGGAAACAAATGATTTATGAAGATTGCTAATCAGAAGAATTCCTCAGGCTTCAAAATTATATTTTACTTTTGCAGTTTTTTTTAAATATGCCATAGAATAATTATTCATATAAAGTTTTATCTATAAATAATTTTAAAATTATGAATACTATTAACCTGATTATGTATAAGCTCTAATGTATGTTTCTTTTTTCCATTTTAAAATTTATTTTAAATATCTTAAAACTATGTACTGTCAATATAAGATGATTTGATTATGAATGGAATTCTAAAAAGCTGCCAAGCATTCATTCAAAGACTATTTGTACTCTCCACTAACTTAGGCTCAAGGGAGACCTGTAGTCAAATAACAAATAGGAGAGGTAACTAGAAGTCAGGACACAGTTATTTTCATTTGCTGTAATTGAAAACTTTCCTGAGATATCGGAGCAAATTATAATAAATTAGTTATCAGATAATGTGCTATCAGACTGATCTTAGTTTATATCACTTATGAAAAGCATTTTGTCCACGTTTTATTTTAGTTCATCATTAGTTTTGTCATGATTTCCCAACGCTAATCTTTGACTCCTATTTATCTTCTGAACTCTAGATAAACTGGGTGGCAAAATGTTTTGAGACATGATTTAAACTTTTCCCATGAACACTTTATTGAAATGTTTGCTTTTCTAGAAATGTAACCATTATCGTTCATTAGCTTAGAAAGGGATGATGCAACAGAAAAGAGAAGTAAATTTAAGGTTTTGGATTTCAAAAGTCTTTCCCTTAAGAAAGGATAGAGACAATTTTTTTTTTTTTTTTTAAAAGCATGAATTTTAAAGTATTTGTGGGACCCGGCGGGATGGCTCAGTGGTCTAAAGTGCCTGCTTGGGAAAGCTTGGGCAGCTTCAGGGGCCGCGGTTCGATCCCCGGCACCACATGCTGCGCCAGCCCTACCCTCGGGGCGGGCTGAGCCGGCCATGAAAATGAGTGAATAAGCAAACAAAGGTTCTGAAACAAGAAAAAATAAATAAATAAATAAAATAAATAAAATTATAAAAAAAAAATAAAGTATTTGTGATTAGTTAGGGGCACAGGTCTGAGTTAGGGGCACAGGACTGCCATCCTGGGAACTATCTCTTACCTGGGAAAGAGAAGTAAAGAAAGCTGAAATATTGATTGGTTCCCCCTAGAAAGACCACTGTGCCCCTTCTGCCCTGTTCATTCTAAATATCCAAACCAGGACCCAGTCTCAGGCAGAGTCTAGCACTTGGAGTAGACAGAATCCATTTCTCAATCTTCTGACCACATAACTGTCTATCAAGTCTTACATAAAAGCAATATTGGGCCAGCAGGATGACTCAGTGGTCTAAAGTGCCTGCTTAAGAGAGATTAGGCAGCAGCAGGGACCACAGTTCAATCTCTGGCACCACATGCTGTGCCAGCCCCACCCCCAGGGCAAGCTGAGCCGGCCACAAAAAATAATAAATAAAAATAAATAAATAAATAAATAAATAAATAAATAAAAGCAATATCAATTTTTTTTAAAAAAATGTCTTGACTTTGCAAATTCATAGAATGGGACAATTATTTCAAATCATTCAAAAAAAAATCTCAAGACTACATAGAGAGAAGTTAGAAAAGCAAGTCTAATTTTCTGATATCTAAGAATCTTATTTTGCTGCTAGCTCTGTTATTAAGTTAAAACAAGACTTTCTGAGTTTTGTTTCATTTAATTTGTAACAGAAGATTCTAATATCAATTTATACTTGACTACTTAAACTATGATAAAATCAAATTGAATATTAAGTTCTTATGAATTTTTCACAGGAAAAAATACAGCGTAAAACTAGTAGTGTTGTGTGTTTTAACACATTATCTGTTGTTAATGATTCAGTTCTAGAGCCTGTGCAAGCTATATGAGGATCACCTTGGCTCACAGTTGTGGTCACATACGATGATGCTTTTCTGACTGGCATAGTGCCAGGGTGGTGCGCCCAAGCGTCAAATAGGAAGAGACAGGAGGCCAGGCAGGCAGATAGCTCACTGGAATAAAGCACCTGTTTAGGCAGATATCCCCTGCATGCTGTGCCGGCCACACTCTTGTGGCACACTGAGCCAGTGATTGAGACTGGGTGTAGTGGTCCATGCCTGCAGTCCCAGCACTTAGGAGGCTGAACAGGAGGATCATTATGAGTCTGATCTGTGTAGTGAGACTCAGTAAACCTTGTACTAAATACACTAGAAACAAAATAGTAAGAGGTAGGAGCCACATGTGTATATGTGTCTTCTGGTCTCTCTCCCTCTCTTTTAAAGACCATAGAATTCAGCCATGGGGGCTTTACCCTGATGACTTGATCCACACCTAGTCACCTCCCCAAAGTCCTACCTCTAAAAACTGATCATATTTAGTTTTTAGCCTTTATTACTTCACAAAACAAAAATTAAAATTTTACAAAGACTTAAGCCCTACACTTAAAACATATTGATACAATAGACTCTAATTAAAATATGTTTTGTGGGTTGGCCAGAGAGCTCAGCAGACTGAAGTGCCTGCTTAGGCAGATGCAGGATACTGGGGTTTGATCCCTACACCTGGGGCACAAAGAGATGGTTATTAAGACTGAGCATGTTGGCGTGTGCCTGTAATCCCACTGCTGGGGAGGCTGAAAACAGGAGGATCACTATGATTCCAATCTGTGTAGTGAGATCCTGTATACTCTGTACTAAATACATTGTTAAAAAGTTCTATTTGCTAAGGATGATGATGCACAGTTAGTTCTAGGTGCTCAGTAAGCTGTGTCAGAGTCATTTGAGCCCAATAATTAGAAGTCAACATTGAGATCATAGCAAAACTCTCTGTAAGCAAAACAAAAGAAAACAAAACAAAATGCAAAAAACAAACTAAAAACCCAGTTTTATCTTCTATGAATACTGACACACAAAAGATACTTTCCTAATGATTCCATCACTCATTTAATGCAAACTTCTACCTCTAAGAAATCTATAGACATGCATGCCTTGACTATTTTTCTTGAGTACTATAACAATTTCAGTTTCCCACATTTTTTGAAGTGGAGAACTTTAAAATGATATTTTTCAGATAGAATTAATCTGGAGTGAGGCTTCCACATAAGTCTCATAAATGATACACAAACTGCAGAAAACTATAATACACAGAAAACTATAGAAAATTACAATTATCACTGAGCTGTATTAACAAATTCTAAATAAAAGAGAGAAGAGTTATATCATGTTTATTTCTGTACTTTTGCTCTTATTTTTGCCACCAGGCCAATACAACCTATGAAATATAGATTACATAATAACTGAGGCATCCTTTGGAGAGGCAAGCAGAAGACTCAACTTTGGCATGGTCCATATTCCTTTGTAATTTTCCATCTTCTGAGATAGTAGTCCTAGAGCCTGAGTCATCTCTCTGGTTTGCTGCTCCCCATTCCTTCATTTCAGTCAAGTCAGGGTTATTACAAAAGTTTATCGAAAATCCCACCCTTTGCCACAATATTCAGTTTGAATTTGTACTTTGATCTCTACCCTTGGTTTACATTCTTTTGTTAACATCACTGTCAACACATCCAAACGCAAACCCTTGGAATTATGTCCTAACTGTCTTTCATTAACACTTTTTCCATCTCACACTATATAGATCTCCTCTGTCTTACTTCTGGCATTCTTTCTACTCTCTTCTGCTCACTGCCACCCAGTTGCTTTCTGCCTTAGTCTGCTGGAGTATTATCCTGCTCATTACCACTCCCTTCTAATCTGTTTTCTAGCAATCATCAAATGCATATTGACAGAGTACAAATAAAAATGTGTCATTTCTTTAATCTAACAATGTCTATGCTTCTATAAAACATAACATTAGAGTTCTCAAACTCAAGATGAAATTATTCAGACAGGCACGGAGGGCCTGATGGTGCTCTGGCTATCCTCTATATTAAACAGCTTGTCGTAGGAGCAGTAAGTATATTTTTCATGCATGTCAATAAATTTCAACATTCTCAGAAGTTTGTATCATGACTTGTTCCCTTTATTTTTCCCTAAAAAATCACTTGAATCTCGACAATATGCCAGATAAGGCCTTTCACAATCCAGCTGACTGTAGAAGTTAAAGCAATGGGAATAGGAGTAACAACATGAGTTGCTGAGGGTATAGTGACACTTAGAATCTGGCAGTCTTGAGTGTCCAGCTGATCTGAACTGCTGATCTTGGAAAAGTGTTGTTTCTCAGCTTTATTTGAAATATATGGTAAATGGGATTATTAATATTATTATTATTATTATTATTATTATTATTATTATTTACTGTATTTAGTACAGACTCTACAGAGTCTACAGGGTCTCACTACACAGATTGATTTTGTGGTGATCCTCCTGTTTTGTTTTGTTTTGTTTTTACTTTTTTGTTTTTAAAAGGAAAGAGACTTTATTTTCTTGGAGGACATGGCGAGAATTTAAGGAAGATAAGGAATTCTCTGAATTGGAACAAAGGGAAACTGAGGCTTTTATGGCCTTTAACCTGTGATGAGATTTGAAGAGGATGTTTAGATATACCTAAGGAGCTGGTTGAGGCCTTCTCTGAGATGGCGGGACAGGTGGAAGGAAATTATACCCTGGGATGAGTTGGAGAAGAAGGAGGAGGTGGTCTTTGGGAAGATAAGCTGTTGTGATCCTCCTGTTTTAAGCCTAGCAAATGCAGCCTCAGTCACCTCTCAGCGTCCCCAGGCATGGAGCTGCCACAACATTCCAGGAATCGAACCTGATCCCTGCATCTGCCTAAGCAGCCACTTTAATCAGCTGAGCTATCTGTCTGATGCTGGTATATATATATATATATATATATATATATATATATATATATATATATATAATTTAGGGAAGGGCCTACGGATGTTTAGGGTCTCACTACTAGACTGGACTCAGTGGTCTGCCTGTTTACAGCCTCCCAAGAGCTGGGATTACAGTTACAGGCAGGCACCACCATGCCCAGTCTCAGTTGCTGTCTCAGCATGCCCTGGGGGTGGGGATGACACTGCAGGCCTGGGGATCAAATCCCTGGCCCCTGCACCTACTTGTAGGTGCTTTGATCTTCTGAGCTATTTGGCTGTCCCTTGGCCCTGGAATTTTTTATTATGCGACTATATTGCATCTTAAATTTAGCAACAGTGTAAACTGGAAAAACACTAAACGCTCATCAAATTATAGTTTTTCCTGTATTCTTGGTTTTCAAAGGATACCATTTAAAAAGCTACCATTTCTCTTCCTACTGATAAATCCTTCCTCTAATATTTTATTACTTTCATTGCTGTATTATATTTTCTGATTCTAAAAAGGTTGCTTAAAATATTCCATTTGAAAATTTTCAGTTGATAACTTATTCCACTCACACACAGAAACACTTACAAATGCATTACTTGATCCTAAATAATTTCAAGCCATGTTGAAAAGCTAGGCAATTTTTACCTAAAATGGATTTTCTGAGTCAGTAGTTATTCCATGGCAGGACCAATTAACAAACACTGTCAGTTTTTAGTTTTGCTTCATATTAAATTATTCACAAATTGTCTCTCAATTCCAACCCAGGAATCCAAACTGTAACACAAAAGAGACTTGCATTGAGCTTTTTTGAGAAGCTCATGGCTGGCTTTATTTCTCTTTTGTGTACAATTTTTGTTTTCTTCAACTACAGGTCTGGACACTCTCCAGATATCACTAACAGGGTGGGGGAGTTACGGCTTGGCTTATGAAGCTCATCACAAATTCCTCAGTGATATGTTAGAGTAATAATGTAAGTGTGTTGGAATGTGGGAGGAAAATGACAGTAGGTTTATAACCTTAAAAAGTGAGTTTTTTTTTTTTGAAAAGTTAAATTAAAAGAAGAGTATATATCTAGGCTAGCTGACTTGGGGACTTTGGATTAATGTGAAAATACAAAAGAGTTTAACTTCTTCCAATGGTAGAGAGTTGGTATGTTATTACTGTACACTTATCTGATGGAGTTAGATAAGAATATTTTATTTTAGATTATCTTATTAAATACATTAAGAGCACAAATTATCTCATTTTACCCATTTATTCATTCACTTATAATTCTATCATTTATTCTATTCTACTAACATCTATTGAGCATCAAGGGGTCAGACAGTGTTCTAACTCCTGAGAATGGTAGCTATAGCCAAGTCCACCAAGTTGTTGTTCTCTTTCAGGCTGCATTCCAGAGAAAGAAATTTTTTTGAAATTAAACATAAGAATTCAAAAGCTGAAACATAAAATCTATAAAATGATGACAACATAAAAATGTTAGCAGACAGAGTGATGGATACAGAAGACCAATAAAGATATGACTTCAGGTATAATTTTGAATGTAATAGAAGTGAACCTGTACTTTCCCTCACAGAGAAGGCATCTACAATCTTGTGATATGGGCAAAATGGGTAAACGCTTCTCCCCTCGAGAAGTGGAGGGACTAGGGCTCAGTATTGTTCAGTCATGCGTTTTAACCCCAGTCCTTTTTCATGGGAAGAACAAGTGCATTTGAAGCTTTAAAAGCATGCTTCTCAATTGAGATCCTTTTGAAAACGAAACTTTGTGTGGAATCTTTATCTGCAAAATTTATACAAATGGAAATTTACCTTGAAAAGTATGCAGAAAGACTTTGTAAGTTTAGTTCATGTCTCCCCACAAAGTTCTGGCCCACTCCAGGTCCTTATCCTGAGGAACTCCTGCAGGAACCCTGTAGTTTCCTTGTACCCTTCCCAATACCCTTTACATATCTCTCTGTGACTGCTGAATGGAAAATAGGGAAAAGAAAATGCGTGGGAGGAAAAACAAAGAGACATCAAGAATACCATAAGATCATTCATTTCCTATTTCTTATAGACCTGCAAAATGAACAATTCGTTTCTTTGAAAAACCAGTTAAACATGTCTTCCTGTTTTAGGGGAAGGGGCCTTAGATTTCTATTGCTTTACAACAAATGATCCCTGAATTTAGTGATATCAAATAATGCATATATATTTCTCACAGTGTCTGTGGATTGGGAATCTGGGTGCCCTTGCATGGCATCACCAGCACAAGGTCCCTTAGGACACCTAAGTCAAAGTGTTACCCTCTTTTTTGGGGGCTGCCACATTCCGTGGCTCAGCAAGGGTAGTGTTCCTTTACACTCCTATGGGTACTTATTGCCAATGTTTTACTTTTTGTGGGTTGTGGGGCTGAGAATCTTTTTTTTTTCCCTAACAATTGACCAGGTAGTCACTCAGCCCCTCAGTCCCACCTGACACAAGTATCTCCATAGGACAGCTTGCAAATTGGCATCTGCCTCCTCTCAGGGCAGGAGAGGACAGAGAGGGGAAGAAAAATAAAATCAGAGCCTTTGCATAACCTAATCACACAAGCAACATATCATCATTTTGCTTACTGTGCAGGAAAAGAATCAGTAGGTACAGCCCACACTCAAGAAAGGAATACATACCAGCAAGAGCAGTGGGTAGAAAGGATCATTGGGCAACAATTTGGAGGCTTTCTATCATGGTGGGGAAAACACAAAAGTAGAGATTATATAAATTCGCTTCAGCGTTAAAATAGTGTATGCGCACACTTTTAGTTTTTGTAGTATATTGTTCTTTAGAAGGGATTGAAGATACACACATTGGTGTTTGTATCCCAAGTTACTTTTAGTACAGATTCCATTTTGTAACCCATCTCTCTTTTAGTGGAAAATTTAAAAACTTGGAAAAGACTTCTAGTCATACTTTTCTTACATGATTCATTTCAATTCTATGTTAATATGAGTAAAAGCAGCAATTATAAATATTATGACAACATACCACAACTTTTCTGGAAGTAAACAAAAAAAGGTATAGTCAACTGCTCTCAAAAGTATTCACAAGCTGCTTTGGTGAACCAAAAGAAAAATTTCCGTGGCTGTTTCCTATGTATAGTAACTTATATGTCAGTCTTTGTGCTGTATTCTAAGCATTAATGATGTTGAGTTAACTGAAATACTTCCTTCACTTGTCCATGTTCTTCCCTAAACTGCAGTCTCTCTGCAGAGCTGCCTTGCATGTGTACCCGGATGATCTGACAATATTTGTTGAATGAGTGATGAAACAATTGCTTCAAGGAAAACAGAAAAAAATCTATCAAAATTTTCACATTTTAACAGTTTTTTGAAAATTTATTAGAATTTTTATGTAATGACATATTTTAGGATGAATTTAAGGATTTATATAGTGGTTGATTTTTCTAAAGAATTCTTGGCATCAGAAGCTAGCTATTTAAGTTGGACCCAAAGCACAAGTAAGAACTCAGTGAATAGAGATGTGAAATTACTTGCATGAGTGATGTGTGCTCTATGACTGACCCCTTGGAGTGATATGTAAGGACATCAAGAAAATAAGATAGAGGGCTTTCTATCCCATTGCATTTTAAACATTTTAAAGTAAGTTTGATAAGCATTCTACTCATGTCATTGGTTAGAAGTTTGGTCTAGAGAAGAGAGCTGTTGAAATACTTGATTGGTGACTGAGATGACTGTAGGGAAGCAGATGTAAGGAGCCTAGAATGGCACTAGAGCATATGTAGCAGTCCAGCTGCTATACAATGTTTTGCTGTCTCTCACCTTTTGGGGTCCCTGCTGATAGGTGGCTGATTACCATACCTGGTAGCCTCCAAGTCTTTGATCTTATGGATTATCCCACCATGCCACCAGCTTTTCTCAGTCTGTTTGCAGCTATTCCTTTATTTTAAATTAAAAGACTATTATGATATGAATTTTTGAGTTTGCAGAGATAATCGTTAGTGACCAAGCTTGGCTTTGTCATCTAATCTCCATGACCTTCTTACTCTACCATGATAGTGCTAACAGCTCACTAACTTTTTGAAACAATTTATTTAAATATTTTTGAAGTAGCCAAATGCCTTCGACTTAACATGGAACCACTATTTTACATAAATCATTGATATTCTAATAAATCTCTACTTATTAGAATGTGATAAAAACAGTTACACATTTTTACACAGATATTTGAAAATCTAATCATATACAAAATTGCGCAGGTCAATCTTATGGCATTTTTCCTTGTCTCTTATTCTCTTTTATTAATCTTTAAAAAAATACTTGAAAGAGAGCATAGCAATAATTGAAATAACTTTTGAAGCAGCACACATCTAAAAGACCAGAATGACAGGTATTCCATGCATGGTTTCAGTATTACACATTGTTATCCTCAATTTCAAAAACCTATTCGAGGGGCCCGGCGGGATGGCTCAGTGGTCTAAAGCGCCTGCTTGGGAAAGCTTGGGCGGCTTGAGGGAACGCAGTTCGATCTCCGGCACCACATGCTGCGCCAGCCCCGCCCTCGGGGCGGGCTGAACCGGCCATAGAAATGAGTGAATAAACAAACAGAGGTTCTGAAACAGGAAAAAAAAAATAATAAAAATTTAAAAAAATTTTTAAAAAAACCAAAAACCTATTGGAGATTCTTAGGACCATTGTGTAACTCATCCTGTGTATATAACTGCATGGTTTTGCTCCTGCCGTTTTTCATAACTTTTCTGCTTGCAGTCTCTTTGTTGTTTAATTCTCAAGTTTTTGATTTCCATTTATCTGTGTTATGCCTTTCCATTTTCATTTCTTCTTTTGAGTTCTTACACTAGGGTGACTATATGTATTTACACATGTAGGTCAGATTTATTTCACTTAAGAGTATATGTTCAGGATACAACCACTTGTATGTGAAGGCTTTCAATTTATCATTCTATAAATCTGAGTAATATTCCATTGTATAAAAACACCACATCTTGGGGCTGGGGAGATAGCTCAGTAGAATAAATGCTTGCTTGGCAAGCACAAGGACCTGAGTTTAATTCCCTGTTCCACACCAAAAAAACAACAAAAACAAAACCCATCACATTTTTTTCAACCACTCTTCAGGTGACAGGCATCTTGGTTTTTCCAATATTGTGCTACTATAAACATAATTGGGTTAACATCACTATGGTATATTTTCAGTTCTTCTGGGAAAATCCCCAATAGGGGAATAGCTGGATTGAATGGTGTCTTTGTTAATTTTCTCTTGTTGCTGAGACAAATATCAGACATGTAAGCTTAGAGGAGGAAAAATTTATTTAGCTCACAGTTACTGGAGGTTTTATAATTTAAAGCAGCCTGAATTACAGAGAAAGACCTCAAGATTCTATGCTGCCATGTCCAGGTTAATTTACTCCATACTTCCTAGAGAACAGCTGTCTTGGGGGAGGAGAAGACCTCTGACATCGTGTACTGTCAGTTTAACAGTTTGCACCTCTCTTGGCCATGTCTCTCAAGCCCCACCCTGTTCCTTTGGCCTGGCCCCTTGAGCCCATGATTTACATGAGGCTTTGGGGGAACAACTAGATACAAACCATAACATTCTTGCCTGGACCACCAAAGTACAACGCTTTCTGCAGAAGGCATTTTAGTCCATTTCTAAGAGTTGCCAAAGTCCCAACAGTTTCAACAGTGCTGAAAAGTCCAAGTCCCAAGTTTTCTCCACAGTCCAAGGCAAACTCTTAACTGTGAGCCCCTATACAAATGAAAAATTAAATACATTGAACATTCAAAGGCACAAGATGAACATTGCCATCCCAAAAGGTATACTCAGGAGGATACAAACCACTAGGGCAAAAACAAGTCCAAAATCCAGCAAGGAAGCCATTAAATCCTATAGTTTCATGTGGAACATCCAAAGCAATCTGTGGCACATTGTGAGCTCTATGTGGCTCCACCCTTAGGGGCCTTCTGGTGGTTGTAGCTCCCATGGCTTCTCTCTTAGGCTGGCTTTGCTGCCTCTTTGCAGTTTTCCTTAGATGATCCACGTTCTTGGCTTCTCCAAACTTCTGAGTTTTCCACAGAGTAGGCCTCTCACTCATAGCTTCACACACTAACCTCCCTGGGGAACACTGTCTGGCCTCCCAGGTCTTCTTCTGAAATCCAGGTGGAAGCCTTCTTAATCTCAGAATTCCTGCATTCTGCATGTGCCTAAAACCAGTGCCATGTAGTTGATGCCAAGGTCTGCTGCCAGCTGGAGCAGTAGCCAAGCTTCCTTCTCTTTTAGATGTAAGGGTCGGGTACCTGGATGTCTGCACACTCTGACCCTGATTCCAAGAAACAAATTCTTTATGCTGTTAGCGTTCTGCAATCTGGTGTGGCTGCCATCTCCATTTTGGAACCAAGTGGGGCCGCTGCCTCCATTCTGGAACATGGACTCTACAGTTTTCTCATCAAAGCAAAGTTCTTCATCCTTCTAACTCTGAGACTGCAAAGGGCAAAGATCTGCCACCTCCTGTGATGCCCTGAGGACATACTTTCTATTCTCCTGTTCCTGCTGGGGCAGTGGAGATCTCAGATATATTTTTGCAGTTCACAGCCTTCCTGGCACTGTCTTTTTAGCCAAACTCACAACATTTTTAAATCATTCTGCTGGGCTCTTTGCTCTTTGCTTTCAATATATATTTGACTAACAACCCCTAGCAACAACCATGCCACTGCCCCAATATTTGACTGCTTTGAGATTTCCTTTGAAAGATTAATTAGTCCTCCATGTTTAAGTTCAATCTGAGGCAAAGCTGCGGACCAGGGCAAAATTCTGCGAAACTTTCTGCTAAGTCAAAACACAAATGATGTGGAGTCCAGCAGCCAATACAGTCCTTCTTTGCAGCAGAAACCTTCCCAGCCTTGTCTTTATAGACCACCTTTGTATCATTCTTTTGGTCTGAGCTCTGACTAAAACCTCCCCTACAGATGTGCCCAAACTATTTCAGTGCTTTGCTCATAGATGACATTTCCAAACCTTTCCTTTTTCTGCCCATAAGCCATTCCCAAGAGTTTCTAATCCACATGGATAGGTTTAGCCACAGCAATAGCCCCATTCTTCTGGCACCAAATTCAATCCTAGTTACTTTTCTCTCATTGCTGAGACAAGTACCAGACATATAAGCTTAGGGGAGGAAAGGTTTATTTAGCTCAATTACTGGAGGTTTCCTAATTTAAAGCAGCCTGAATTACATAACAAGACCTTGAGACTCTATGCTGCCATGTCCAGGATGATTCACTCCATACCTCCTAGAGAACTGCCACCGGAGTGGGAAGGACCTCTGGCAGCACATGCTGTCAGTTTCACGATTCGCGCCTCTCTTGGTCATGCTCCTCAAGCTCTGCTCTGGTCCTTCGGCCCCGCCCTGAAAACCACATGACTGATAGCCCCACGATTTACATGAGACTTTGGGGAGACAACTAGATGCAAATCATAACAAGTGGGATTTCCAGTGCTAGTTTTTTTTTTTTTTTTTAAAGGAGTCTCCACACTGATTTCCATAATGGTGCCACCAGTGTGCATTCCCACCAGCAGTGGAGAAGTGTTCGTTTTCCCCACCAGCTCTCCAACATTGGTTGTTGGTTGATTTCTTTATGATATCCATTTTTTTCTGGAGTGTGATGGTATCTAAGTGTTTTAATTTGGAATTCATGGATGGCTAGAGAAGTGAAACATTTCTTGATGTATTTATATCAGTGAAAACATTGCAATGACACCAGTTGTGTAAATCTCTGCATAATAAAACTATCTTCACTTTCCTGTCACGAATGCCTCTGCACTGTATTCACCACACTTTATTCTCCTTATTGGCTTGCCACTAGATACTGAGCTCAAAGGACCACAGCATTTTAGCCATGCTGGGTGTCAATGATAGGGCTTGGCACAAAGCACTCTAAAGCATAACTTTGAAAGCCAGAATGTGCCATGTTCTCTACATGATTTTTGAGTTGGCTATTCTATGACAGTACATATACTAATGAAGCTTTGGAAAGTTTCCTCTTTGTAAGAGACATCTGCATCGATAAAATAAGTCTTGATTTGTACGTGTGTCTCCCTCTCTATATCAGGGAGGTCAAGATGATTCACTCAGAGGTAATTAATGGAGAAAGCATGGACACACCTCTTAACAAAGCTAACTTTTGTTTCAAGGGCTTTTTTCTTTTTGATCAGTGCATCTCAACTGTGCTTTTGGACCTTCCTTTCCTTTATTTATTTTTATTTTTTCTATTCATTGTAATGAGAAAAAAGTTAAAAGAGAAATGAAACAGTTTCAAAACAAGTTAGTAGAATGGTTACAAAAATTAATAGAATGCAAATTGTTGTATTCATAGTAGTTATTCAGAGGACAAGATGCAGACCTAACTCTCTTGTGCATGCATATATAGCATGAATCATAAAACAAAAATTAGAATTAAATTAAATAATTAAATCATATTCAAAAATTAAACATTAATTTAAAATCAAATTAAATATTTCAAAACAATATTGAAAAATTCAAATCAAATAATAAGTGTAACTTAGAAGCCAGACTGTTGTGTATCATATGTTTGAATCTATAATCAATTCAGAGTACTTGCATAGTATTTCAATAGGCTAATATACACAAAAATATCAACTAAGAAAAAGTTTCCATGATAGCAACAATTACTAAGAATAAAAGATAACATGAATACTGGAATGACAAGTATATAACCAGAAATTCTAACAGTTTGGGGATAAGATATCACCAAAGTTCTAGTACATCGAATACATGGACAATGTCCATGATGCTTAGTGGTGGTAAGATGTCCCTTATGGGACTGAGCTACTGCTATTTCCTTGATATCCACCCTGTAGACCCAGACAGAATTATGACCCACAGGGTGCAGGAGAAGTCCATTTGTAGAATATGCTAATGGACATATTTTGCTGCTGTATACAAAAGAATAGCTAAAAGATTACTTTTGTATACCTCTTTTTCTCCTGTGTTTAATTGTTTGCCCTATTTGGTGGGTTCTTTCCATTCTCCTTCCTATAGTTGTGGTCATTTTGATCCCTCTCTAGAATATGTTTTAGTAAACTGTGCAGGGTTGCCTTTGTCATCCATGAAATTATTTAATTGTTCTTTGTTTTGGAAGTATTTCACTTCTCCATTATAGTTTAAAGAGATTTTTCAAGGGTCTATTAGACTGGGTTGGAATTTGTCTTCTTGAAAGACTTATAATACTTATCTCCATGCTCTTCTTGACTTGACGTTTGATAAAGAGAAATCTGCTGTTATTCTGATGAGTTTTCCTTTAAATACGTTCTGTTTCTTTTCTCTAGCAGCTTTCAGTGTACTGTTCCTGTGCTGAATTTCTGGGATCTTGATTATTATATGTCTGTGTATCGGTTTAATTGGGTTGATGTTATTTGGAGATCTATACACTTTGGCTACAAGAATGTTAAATTGTTTCCCCATATTTGGGAAGTCTTCTGCTATTAATTCTCTCCATATTCTTTTTTTTTTTGTGTGTGTGGTACTGGGGATTGAACTCAGGACCCTGAGCTTGCCAGGCAAGCACTTATTCCACTGAGCTGTCTCTCCAGCCCTCGCTCTCCATATTCTTTTCATGTAATTTGTATGACTCCTTCTTTCTCATTGATGCATATTAATAAGCTTAAATTAGCCAGCTTATGATTGAGGTTTTAAGTTCCTGCATAGTACTTTGAATCTGCTTCATGCATTTTATTACTTTCATATATTGCTCATTGAAGGATTCCATAACTTTTACATTTTCCTCTATTTTTTAATCACTGTCTTCTTTGGAAACACTTTATAGTTACCTTTTTTTTTTTTTTTGCTTCAGAAATTATTTCTGATCTGATTTATTCTATATGTTTCTGCAGTTGTTTCTTTAGTTCAGATGCTATTATTTCAGAAATTTCAGGCATGTGATTTCTAATTTCCTCTATGCTATTGTCCCCTGCATTTGTTCTGGGTGGTCTTGAAGCCTGAGAGCATGCTTTGTTCCTTCTCTTTATTTTATTTTATTTTATTTTGTTTTGTTTTGTTTTGCTTTTTGTATAGCGCTGCCTTCCAACCTTTGGTGTAGAACTTCGGTAGCACCAGATCTGGCCCTACCAAGTTCAAATTCATCCAGGTGGGTGTGGCTTGGGTCTGGCTGCTACACTCCACTTCTTCCTGCTGCAGCCCTGGGAGGTGAAACTGCTGTGTCACTCTGAGAAGATGTCCTACTCCTGGATCAGCAGAGTGGGTATTGTCTCTACCGTCTTACACTCCAGGCATGGTTGCTGTGCTGAATCCCTTTCCTTCATTTTAGAGAATTATAATATTTAAGCATGATGCTTAAGCTAATTCATAAAGGTCCACTCTAGACAGATATTTGTTTCTTTTTTATGGATTATATTTTATGTATACTGACAACATTTTAAACATTGTTATAGTTCTGTTTATTTTTTCTTACTAATTTGTTTCAAGCCCTTGCTAAGAATTCATAGGGGATGGAAAACACAATTATTTTTCCTTATATGTGACTGAAAACTTTATGAAAGCAACAAATATAAGGGAAGGATTTTTAATGGAATATTGCTATTTTTCCTTAAAATCTGTTTTTAACCTATGTTGATTATGAAATAGTTGGATAAGAATTTCTAGATAATTCTTTCTGTATCAAAATAGTTGTAAGCAATGTTTAATTTCAACAGCAGCAGTTAGCAGGGAGATTCCAAATGAATGCCAAGAATTGTAATCTGTCCTTTTTAATGTGAACTCCAAAGTCCTTTACTTTGATAGCTATTGACTAAGCAAATACTGAATGTGAACTGATCTGAAAACATTATACCTATGATTGTTTATTATTTTACGGGAATTGTTTAATGTTTAAAAGCAAAATACACAAACTTAAAGAATGCTCTTCCACTTTCATTTGTGTGACTTTCGTCTGATTTGAGGGTTTTTTTTTATATCTATGTGATGGGAAAGGAAGAAGGAGGAAGAGGAGAAGAAGGGGGAAGGGGAGAGAAGGGAGACTAAAAGAAGGAATGGTTGGGAGTGGCAGGAAGAAGAGAGAGAATAACTCCAATACATAAAATATCACTTGCTTTCCATTTATGATTTAGTTGTTGTGAGGACCAAGGTAATAAAGGCTCTGCAATCCCTTTCTAGAATATAAAATAGTGTACTCACTTCCTTTGCCAAGTGTCTTTGGTAAGCAAACTAGGATCAACTGACCAGAATTAATCTTTGATCTTTACTCTCCTTAAGAGTGGGAATTTCCAAAACGATAACCTATTATGAATGAGGAAAAGGAGTCAAAAGCTTCTTTTAGATGTGAATGTTTATCTTTATATCCTGTAAGTGGAGATCAAATTTTGTGTAAATATACCACAGTCTTCATTTCTAGGCCATTAATGAGTGTTAGCTTCCTAGTATATCTAAAAATCTTATGAAAACAATGCTTTTAAATTATTTAAAATGATATATGTTTAACACTATTTGCAAGAAAAATACATCATATAGGTTACATAGAACATATGTGTGCTTTGATTATGCTAAATCTTGACTTTCCACAGCCTATCGTCAGAACTCAAACCTAGCCTCGTTTACTTGAACTGCACACATTCTTTCTTCCTGAGGCACTGAGGCAATGCACTTTATTCCAAAGAGGTCAGTGTGGGCTTTCTGAGGGTAGAGAGTCTTATAGTTCAAGAGAAATATATATATATATATATATATATATATATATATATATATATATATTCAGAATATATATCATTAGAAATATATATCTTTGGGAAATATAACTAGAGCATTCTGAGGCAATTTGAGCACCAACTCTTACTGTACCTGTAATACAGGAAATGAAGAAGGATTTTTTTCAGTGAATTCTGTTTTTATAAAAAAGATCATTGAATTGTAAATAATCTGTAAGATGCTTTTGGTCTTGGAAAGTCAAACCCAAAGTAATGTGCCAAGCACAGTGAAATAAAGAAAATTGAAAGGAATAAGAAATGGTTTTATGGGACCAACAAGATAGCTCAGTGAACTAAGTGCTTGCTTAAGCAAGCACAGCGACAGTGGTTCAGTCCCTAGCACCACATATCATGCTGGCCCAGAATCATGGCAGGGTGCAGTGGTGCATGTTTGTAATCCTAGAGCTAGGGAGGCTGAAAACAGGAGGATCACTATGAGTCTGAGCTGTGTAGTGAGTCCCTGTACCAAATACATTTTTTTAAAAAGATCTGGTTTTATGACCAAATTATCTTTTACTGTTCCTTGTTTCTTCCCCATCCTGAAGCCTCCTCACAGAAAAATGTTCTCTCTGATGCTCCATTCTCTGACTGAAAGCTTTTTGCACAAATAAATAAGTGAATGAATAGGCAATTGTCTTTATTTAACATCTCACCAACTGTTTTGGAGCTGAAGGATCTATATCCTAAGCCAGCCTGTTCTTTGGGCTGATTATATTCATTAAAGGGTCATCTACTAGCCCTCTAAAATTGCCTGCTATATCTTACTTCCATTTGCCACTCCCATAGAAAGAAGGGATTTAAATTTCGTAGTTCTTTGAGTTTCATAATCTGGATGGATCCTGTGCATATGCTCATACTAAATAAATGTGTGCTTTTTCTTCTCCTTACTAGATTTCAGTTTCTTACAGTGAATCTTTAGATACTAGAAAGGAAATTTCCCTTTGTCCTATAGTATCAGCTGCCTTGTTTAGACACCCTATTTTTCAGGTCAATCATTATATATTTATTGCAGTATGTCTCTCTCCTTCATACCATTTATCAAAGGAATGATTTAATAACTATTTGTGTAATTGTTTTAATTAAAAGTATATGATCTGAAGCCAAATTACATGGGTTAAACATTTTACTTTGCCACTTTGAGGATGACAAAGCAATGTAATAATTATCCTATAGTTTTCTCATGTGCAAGATGGGAACAAAAATCTCCATTATTCATGGAGTCATGAGGATTAAGTATGTAGAGGAGATGATCTGTTAAAATAGTAATTTCCAGTACTCGATACATGATAGCTTTTTTGGCTTGTTTTCTATTTGTTTTTATTTGTTTTAACTTTGATAGCATTAAGTTTTGCAATGGTGGGCATATTATTGAATAATATTCATTGTAGTGTGATACCACTAAGTAAGCCTTTGTTGAATAAAAATAACTTAGCCTTTAATGCTTCATTCTCATGTTTATTCATTCCATTTTGGTTCTAAATTGAGAAAAGAAGGTAAAAAGTATCAGTAGGGAAAAGAGAAATAAAGTTTGACTCTGAAACACTTGATTTTTAAATTCAATTATCTCTTAGATTAGTGTAAGACAACAGAATAAAACATTAAACACTGCTAGGACTAAGAGGACTGTTTTAAAGTATGAGTAGTTGTACATTTGTTAAATTTTATGTTATAAGAAAATGATTTGTTTTGACAATAATGAAAACCAATAAAATACATTTTTAGTATCAATGTACTATCCCTTAGGTATACTGCTAAAATTTTTTGAAACCTTGAAGGTTGTAACAGCACAAGACTTAGGTAGGGCTTGCCCAAAACATGTTTTGATTACTCCCCTACAAACAACTTTCCAGGTTTGGGCTGGTGTGATAGCTCAACAGACTAAAGTGCCTGCTTAGGTAGAGTGCAGCGGCCAGGTCTGATAACCAGTGTGTAGTGCCAGCCCTGCCTGCAGGGCATGCTGAAGTAGTGATGGAGACTGGGTGTGGTGGCAAGCACATATAATCCCAATCCTCAGGAGGCCATAAACAGGAGAATCATTATGAGTCCAATCTATGCAGTGAAACCCTGAACACACTGAAAACCATATCCTAAATACACACAAGAAAAGAGCTTTCCAGGTTAATAAGTGAAATGACTATATTTGCTGCTACTATATACCATATAGTACTTTTAAAATTATAATCCTTTATTATGTCATAATCTTTATAAGACATAATATTATATGTGATAGTTTTGAGGAAATAAGTGAGTGTGCTAATACCATTAGACATATATCATAACGGCTGATTTTTTAATGAGCTATTAAAGAATTTGCCAAAATTTATATCTTTAAAAGCTTTCCTGCACATATCTCTGGGTTGGGGAGATAGCTCAGTAGAATAAGTGCTTACCTTGAACGTAACTCCTCTGCATTATACCATTTCTGTAAATAAATTCTGAAACTATAAACATTATTACATTACAGAGGGTAAAATTATTAGGCATTTGGGATACCTGGCTTTCCTATGGGATAATATTGGGAGCTTTCTGAATTCTACTTTAAGATTGCTACCACATTAAAGACCTCTAACAGTTCCTTAAAAATATAAAATTTATCTTAATTATTGAAATTAATTTTTAAATGCAAATACTGTTATTTTCATACAGTTAAAATATAGCCTAAATGATTGATTTGGCCATTTTCTGACTTGATTTCGATAAAGAAACCAAAGAATGGAAAACATTTCGGTTCCACAAATAGATTAAATGTTAGGAGAACGTTGTTGGCCTCAAAGAAAATAGTCAACATTATAATTTTGTTCAGCACAATCCTTAATTAAACAGGAAGACAAATTTGCATTTTATATGATGTAAATTAAACAATATTATGTTTCACATAATGTACCTTAAAAATAACAGTGCAAAAAGAAAATAGGAAACATACAGAAGAGGTCTTTCCTAACGAAGAGTTTGTTTTCAAAGAAATCCAATAGCTTTGTCTTCACATTTAACGTTATTATCCAGTTTAACTTCAGGTAAACTGATACTTCTCCAGTTTATAGTCTAAGTATAACAGCAATATTCTGTTTTAACTCAGTGAACTATGGATAGGGAGTGATTAGGAGGACACCAAAGCTTAGGACTTTTGTGCAAGTCACATTTTAAACATCACCTTTTATTTTCTGACATGTCAGTACATTTTTCTCAATTCTTACTCTCTTTAACTTTTGCATAAGAAATAATACTTTGAATTACCCATCAGAGGCATCTGCTATTTTTTCTGTTATGTCACATTCTCCCACTCTTTTTCCTGGAATAGCTTCTCTTTCTAGGATTTCCCTAGTGAAATGTGTTGTTTAACGTCACTCCTCCATTCTGATCTCTTCCTTTCTTTGGAGTTTCACTACCTCCATTTCTCTCCATAAATTCCTGTTCATGAGAAGTTATATTTTACAGTCTTAGTTTTTCTCTGGAACTGCTATACCCCAGTTCTACAATGAGATAAACATTTCTCACTGAAAACTACATTGATGATTTACATTTCCATTATTCCACCTTTCATGACTCTAGAAACCACTTGAAACAAGGTAACTTCATATAAAGACAGGCTATACCAGAGCACATCACTGGCATCAACTCAGTCTTAGTGAGAAGCTAGGTCGAAGGCATCACAATGGTGAAAACCCCTATAAGAGGGATAGATTATATGGTCAGATAGAAAGACAGAGTAGGGAGATATAATTCAGTACCATAGGGCTAACTTTGAATCTCCCAAGAACTAAATTAATTCTTTTCGTCTTTAAAGAACAGGTGACCTCAGACACACTTCCTAAAGGTCCAAATACACTTCACAACATGATTGCAGTAGGAATGCTAATGAACTTTTGGGAAACACACTTAAATCTTATCCAAACTTTAGCAATATTAAATAGTGAACTTCATTAAACTCTATGAACTTCTTGTTCTACTTGAATTACCTTGTTTTTTAGTGATTTTTAAAATCAGGTAGGTTTATGAGTAGTTGACTGTACTGTATTAGGAGAGACTCGAAAGTAGGAAATAGTTTGATGCTGGCAGCAAGTTATTTCAAACACAGGTAAAAGTAAAAATCTGACCAAACCACATTCTATATCCTTGTGACAACAGAAGTTCTAGAAATGGTCCCAGGCTTATAGTTTTAACGCTTTATTTTCCTTGCTTTTTTGTTTTTAGTCTAGGAAAGTTATAGTTAAAATAAGTCAAAAATTTATCATAGGATAAGCCAAAATGAATAGCATTAAGTCAAAACAAGCAAGTTAGCCTTACTAAAAATTAAAAAATGGAACACTATATACTCTTGAAGTTTTGTGAAGATTGAAAGAAATATATCTTCACATTAAAGAAATTTGAATGTTGCTGCTCCATTTTAATAGAAACAGAAACTGAAAAATTGAAAGCTTTTATTTTTCTTAAATCCAAGAGAAAAATGATAACATAGAGAAAACCACTAGGTATATGATTGGTGAGATAAATGCATAAACCTACAGAGTCTCATTTTATAAAGGCAGAGACTCAGAAGCAGAAACAGCCACAGGAAGTAGTATCAGTCAAGGAAAACCCAAACTGTGATTGATGAATTATGGACATAACTGAGAGCTAAGAGTCCTTCCAGAGAAATCCAGGCATAAGTTGCCCTTACACTTTTTTGAGTTTTATCGTCATGAGGTCATGAAGGTTCTTATAATTAGCACTAAAGAAAAACATTCTGTCATATTTATCGGAAAGATAAAAGTGCAGAATATTTTTTAAATATATCAGAACACATATTTGTTATTAACAAAGTCTAACCTCAAGAGAACTACTGAATCAGATGCTTTTTGATAGGATTTTATCAGAGCTTAGATGACATCAGAGGATTGAAATACTCAACTCCATTGACTCTAAGCATCTATATCCTGAAAGAAGATAGAACTCTGAAAACCTTGTGAAGACCCATAGTCAAAGTGTTAATAAAATTATAGGACTGCATAACTGTAAAATGTTCCTATTATCCTCACACTTTACCACTGCATTATTAAAGGTATCTTTGTAGTAGTTCCTTTCACCCCTATATCTCATGCCTATCTCCCAAATTAAGTCACAAACTTTCTGAAAGGCTGAAAGGTTTATTTGTAGAGTAAAGCATGTGTTAAAAATGAGTAGAAATGTTCAATTATTAGGCTAGGAATTTAAAATTCTACTACTACTATTACTATTATTGCTGCTGCTGCAGCAGCTGCTACTACTACTACTACTACTAATAATAATAATAATAATAATGATGATGATGATGATGATAGTAATAATAATAATAATGATAATAATGATAAAGGTTTTGCTGAACCGACAACACAGAAATACTGATAGACATACTAATGGAGAGATGTAAGTCCTAAGAAATAACCAAAAAGCGATACCACTTGTCAAACATATAATAGCAGAAATAAAAATAACTTTGAAGGGTTTATTAGGAGAATAAAGATTATCTGAAAATGAAATCCATGGATTTTAGAATCTATCAGTAGAAATCCTAAAACTAAAAAGCAAAGAAAACACTGGAATGGTTTTGTTTCAGATAACTGAAACAGACTAGGATGTCTAACAACTGTGGAACAGCTACAAAAGTTATATATGTAAAAGAAAGAGCGAGAGGAAATCATTGAAGCAATTAATATTGAGTCACACAAAATAATATCAGACACCAAGCCACAGACCCAAGATGTTCAACCAAAACAAAGTAGGATAAATGCAAAAGTTATATGCAGACATATCCAAAAGTTCAACATAGAGAAAAAAAATTCTGACTGATGCGGATAGGAAAATGATAAAAAAAAAACAAAACAAACAAACAAAAAAAACAGTTACTCATTTTTACACAGAAATTTAGAAATCTAAGCATATACAAAATTGTACTCAGTCAATCCTGGAATTTTTCCTTGTCTCTTACTCTCTTTTAATACCTTTTTTTTTTTGTTTTCTTGTAAAACAATTATTTACTTGAGAGTATAGCAATAAATGAAATTACATTAGAAGCAACACACATCTAAAAGACCAGAATGACAAGCATTCCAAGCATAGTGTTAGTGTTATATATTGCTATCCTCAGTGTGGAAAACCTGTTGGAGATTCTTAGAACCATTGTCAAATTCATCTTATGTATTTAAGTGCATGGTTTTTCTCCTGCCATGGTTCCTAACTTTTCTGCTTGCAGTCTCTTTGTTGTTTAATCCTTAAGTTCTTGATTTCCATTTAGCTATGTCATGCTTTTCCATTCTTTTTTTCTTTGAGTTCTTACACCAGGGAAACTATATGATATTTACACATATAGGTCTGCTTTATTTCATTTTGAGTATATTGTCAAGATATATCCACTTAGATATAAATGGCTTACCTGTCGGAAAACAATGATAAAAATTATTCTTCGCTTTCTTCAGACATCATGTAATCAAGAGGAAAATTGTCTCAGGCAACTTTCCCGTCACTGAGACAAAGTCCCAAGCATAAAAGGGAAAACACAATTTTGGTTCACCGTCAGTAGTAGATTTCTTCCACAATCAGCTCATTCCAAGCAAGAAATGGAATGTGGAAGTAAGTGAGGGAAGACAGCTGTTCATCCTGTGATGGCCAGAAAGCAGAGAGCACAAGAGGTGGAACCACATGAAACAATTCATCCTTCTAAATTACACCTTGAGTGATGAACCTCTTCCAAACCTACTGACCTCCTAACAACACATTGAATGATGAATTTATGATCGGTGAGTATAACAACCACCTAGTAATAACTCAATTTTCAAAAGTCCCACTTCTGAAAATAAGATTTTCAGGAGGCATTTTAAGTTATAACATGTTATCCATGGCTTCTAGAAGACTAATATTCATCTCATTCAAACTGTATTTCCTCCAGCCCTACAGAAAAGGCTAGGTACAAAGTCTATTCTGAGATTCTGGCAAACTCTTAGCTATATAAACTCCTGTAAAAATTTAAAACAAAGTTAAATACTTCTAATATATATTGGCATTAGTCAATGATGGCAAATATTTTCGAATTTTAAATGATACAGGCAGCTTGCTGCAGTACATGTGTCATAGGATTACCCCCATTTACAGATTCAATGTTTCCATACTCAAAGGAAGGAATAGGGGGACTGAATAGAATAAAACCAAAGCAAGACTGAGATCAGGCATGGAAAATATAAAATATTGAAGATTCATGTGTAAAACCTCAGGGAGGCTGTAGTGAGATGTGAACACTAAAGGGGTTAGGCAGCCCTGCATTAAATGGTTTTGCTTGTTGTAGAACATCTCACTGGGAATAGCACTTTCACTGTCGTCAGTTTTCCTTATTAAGTGTGCCGCATCTCTGACATCTCCATATTCCTGGAGTCGTCATTACTTCTTTAGCTTCATTCTGACAGCCTCACAGACTCTTCTCAGACTCCATTTTGAGATAGGGATAAGAGCCTTCATAATCTAGTAGCTCCTATATTGAGCATGCAGGTAAAATCAACAGCAGTTACATGATACCTAGATTTGGCGATAGCTCAAACAGTAGCTGCTTTATTTAGCAATCAGTAATGAGCATATCTCTTTGCTATATATTTCTGCTAAGTACTAAATTTTTAAATTTGTTATTCATCCAACATATGTTTATTAAGAACAAGCACCAGGCACATTGTTAGAGAAAATAAGTCAGAGAAAGACGTAAGGTCTCATACTAAAATAAGAAACATAGACAGAAAAATAGCTAAAACTAAAATGCACCCAAAATTCTTTATTTTGTAAAGAAGGAAGAGAAAAATGTGCAAAAATGAAGGAAATCTCTGAAATAGTTTCTCTGAGTGATTCATTCATAAGTTACACCATGGTGTTACTGAAGAGTACAGTGCAGTAGTGAGGTTCTGAACAGGAAGGACCTAAAACCAAATTATAAATGTATTACATGCTAAGCATTTACTTACTATCTTAAAGGTTATAGTTCAGAAGAGAAACACAGCAATGTATCTAACATAAAAGAGGACATGTCTTAAGAGGTCAAGACATGAGTAATTCATAATAAACATCAGATTTAAGGGACATTTTGTAAATAAGTCAAATTTGCAATAATGAATGGAGTTGTGGGACAATTCATGATAATTCAGATTTCTGAAAATACATGATATGATTCGCCAGAAAGAGTACAGAACACTTACAATTCCATTATTGTCTGGTAATATGGTCCTATTCAAGTTCTCTTATACACTTATATGGAATGAGAAAAGCCAAAAATATATGGGTGATAAAAGGTGATACTTTATGTTCTAATTACATCCATTCATGAATACAATAGGAAATTAAGGAGAATGTAGTAATACAAGAGTTTTATGAGGGGCTGGGGAGATAGCTCAGTAGAATAAGTGCTTGCCTGGCAAGTACACGGGCCTGAGTTCAATCCCAGTTCTGCAAAACAAAAAAAAAGTTTTATGAAAATGAATTAATAAAACCTATAGTTTATGATAGCATTATATTCTTGCAGTCCCCATATTCAGTTCTCCAATTTTCATTAAAACTAAAATATTCATGGGACTTGAAATTAAAAATTTTGGGATTAAACTTGGTAAATTGTTTTAGGGTCATTGTATCACATCATTCAACAGCATCACTTTATTCATTTGAAGTGCATTTGGCTATACATTTAGATGCTATGGGAGATAGAAAACTTGTAGTTTAATTTTAGCTTGGTATTAGAAGTATATAAACATAAGTAATGTTTATTGAAAGTGTTAATGTTTAATTGTTTGATCAATCTTATATACCTATATCTATTAATCTAAACTGATCTGATGGTGAAAATATGTAATATCACCATTGTTAAATTTAAACAATGAAAATATTAAATCATGAAAAAAATTAAAAAATAAAAAATAAAATAAAAAAGAAGTATATAAACAGAACTTTTAGTGTAGAAGGAACCAAGAAATTTCCTTGTTCTGCACATCTGTTTTAATAGATGAGGAAATGGAATCATGTTTAAGTGACATAAACTGAGACAAAATTGATTTTAAAGCCAAAATAAAGTTTGCTGAAACTTACCGGTAATATATTGTGGTTCAAATGAAAATATTACACATTCATTACATACAGAAATATACAGAGGGCTGGGGATATAGCTCAGTAGCACAGTGTCTACCTGACAAGCCTGAGTCATGAATTCACTTGCCAGTACTGAAAGAAACAGAAACAAAAAACCTTTCTAAGAAATATATAGAGAAATATATATTCTTGAAATATAATATATAGAGAAATACATATATTTAAAATATTATCTAAAGTATTTATTTCTTAAATTTTAAAAATTAAAGAGCAAAATGGAAAACAAATGGGAAATGAGATTTTTAAAAACGTATTTGATTGGTATAGGGTCCCACTACACAGGTCAGACTCATAGTGATCCTCTTGTTTTTAGCCTACCCAGTGCTGGGATTATAGGCATGTACCATCTTGCCCTACTCTGGCTGACTCAGCACATTTTAGGAATGGGCCTGCCATAGCATGTGGTTCTGGGAATTGAACTGTGGTTCCTGCACTTGTCTAAGCAGGTGCTTTGATCATTTTTTTTAAATAAATGGGGAAAAAGAAGAATTAAGATGTATTATGTAAATGTATCAATGAAATATATATATATATATTATATATATATAAATATATATTTTTATTTTATTTCTTCTCTGACACAGGGTAGTTGAGGAAAAATAATTTGATCTTTTTGATGCTTAATTTTCTTATCTAGAAGGCAAGAATCATATTTTTGTTTGATCAGAAAAAAGGCTAGATTGAGGATACTCTGGGAAGATGATAAATTTGTTATTTACATAGTTAATCATTAGTTCATCTTCTCATATTTATTCTTTATGTATTCAAGAACCCAAGTCCTTTTGCTGTTAGCTTTATAGAAAAGAAGAAATAAAACCGTAAGTGGTGCCGGGTGTGGTGGCTCACACTTGTAATCCCAGCACTCGGGAGGCTGAGGCAGGAGGATCGGTGTGAGCTCGAGACCAGCCTGGGCTACAAAAGTGAGCTCAAGGCTAGCCTGAACTGCATAGTGAAACCCTGTCTCAAAAAGACAAAAAAAAAAAAAAAAAAACGTAAGTGGTGGTGAGGACCAGTATCTTGTCTCTTTTTCCAGAGAATCTGAGAGTTTGTTTACCAAAAGTAAAACTATACGATTTGATGTGAGTTTCTTTGAGGCAAGTGTGTACATGTTTGCACTTGGTGGGAAGGAAAAAGTATAGATTTCTGTTCCCTTACTTCATGTCAACTTTTTGTTGTTGATTGAGTTTGGTTTGAATTGGTAGAGCATGGTGATACACACCTATAATTCCAGCACTCAGGAGGTGGATACAGGAGCATTGCTGAAAGTTCCAGGATAGCCTGGGTTACAAAATGAGTTCAAAATGAGCCTGAATTATGTAGTCAAATTCCATCTTACAAAAAACAAAAAAAGATAATTTGTGTGGCTTGAGATAGAGTCTCTCATACTATGTCCATGAGGGTGGTCTTGAATTTGCCATCCTCCTATGTCAGCCTCCTAAATATTACAATTACAGATACATACCACGACACAAACAGATCCTTTATTTCATTTTAAAGCTCTCTCTCAAACAGCAGTTTGGGAATTTACATATATATTTACATATAATATATTACATATTATATTATTATATTATGTATATTATATTATTATATATTATATATTATATCATATAATATATATATATATATATATATATATATATATATGTATATATATATGGTACAGGGACTACTATAGGGTTTCACTATGTAGATCGGACTTATCTGATTCTCCTGTCTTAGCTTTCCATGTGGTGAGATTACAGGCACATGCCATCATGCTCAGTCTCAATCGCCATCTCGACACACCCCCGGGGCAGGGCCAGCATGACAGGCTGGGGATCAAACCCTGGCTGCTGCATTCTCTCTAAGTAGGTGCCTTTAATTCACTGAGCTACTTGGCCAGCCCTTGGATAAGTATATTTTATTTATTTATTGTATGGATGATTTCAGTACGTCTCTCATATTTATACTGTAGCTATTATTCCTTGTTTTAATCATAATCCAGAAACTATATGTAGTTAGAAAATAAAAGTTTAACCCAAAATGGAAAGTGAATAAATTGTAAAGGTCTGAAACTGAAATAGGATGGATGTTGCACAGTATTTTGAAAATACAACATAATATTGGGAAGAATATTTAAAAAAAGGAAGGTAAGCGATCAGTAATACAAAACTTACTAGAGCCAAAATTATAGTAGAAACTGAAAAACTAAACTAAACTAAACAAATAACTCCCCCAATATATCAATTTTGCATTTGATCCTTTCTTTTATAGGGAATGATTTTAAACAAAATTCTTACCTATTTGATCATATAAGTGTTTTTAGGTTGTCTAAAAAACAAGTAAGTATACACCTTGTATCATATAGCAAACAATATGTACTTTACAATGTTAACTCATTTATTCCTTATAACAGTATCTGTGAGGCATGTACTGTCATTGTTTTGCTTTACAGATGAGAATGAGGAAATGAAAATTAGATTATATAATAATAAAGGGTACACGTAGCAGTGAAGATAGATGAAACCCAACATGCAGTGTTTGTCCCTGGCCACCTATGTCTGGGATCCTGTATTCCACACTCTGGCCATGGCCACTTCTTAAATCAAAACCCACTGTGTGTTTACCATCAGCACGATGCAGCAGAGGCACTGACTTACTAGTTGATGTAATTGTGGGCAAGGGCAGCATTCTGAGAGAGAAAATACACCCTTTTTTTCTTTCCAACTCTTTTAATTATTTTCTTTTCATTTTTGTCTTTATCCTTTATTTTGCTCTTGTTTTTTTTTCTTTTTCTCATATGGTTATCTAATAATGTTAATTTACTTTTACCCCTCAATAAGGTCCTTTACCTTACTTTCCTCTATACTATTAATATTGAATACTGTTATATTTTTAGTCAGGGTAGAGTTGTTTTATTTAGTAAATACTTGCAGTATATTAATACTTGGTTTGTCATAAATATTTATACTATAATTGTTTTCTATGTTATGATTATAGATCTCTTTCCTATTATTGACAGTCCTACAATACTTGACTGAATGTATTTTAGTATCCACTTTGCTATTCCTGCCTGTTGTTAATTTTATTACTATTCTGAATAGTCGTTATAAAGTGATTTTCTCTGTATCCTAATATCTTAGTTACCTTTATGTCATTAACAATATTGCAAACCACTCTTGAAGAGCTGAGTGGTGCAAAAAAAAATTGCATAACAGTATCCTCTCCCAAATAAACAGAGGTGAGTAGATCCTGGCACAAAAGCATAGGCCTTTAGTCAACCAAGCTTAGAGTATATTACTGAAAAGTAGACGTTAAATGAAGATGTCTCTATACTAGCAATAAAGCCCTCATTAGAATCAACCCACAAACCTCAGCACAAACAATCCACTATAAACATGACAAGACTGGGCAATAAGGCATTTCCAAAAACTTGCAACTCGTCAAAGCTGACCCATGGGACATGAAGGAGGTGGAGGAATCAATCACATAGACAAACTTGTTGAAAGCGTAACACAGTGAGTTACTTGTTAAGTTATAATAATGAGGTCACAACTAAACGGAAAAAGACTTAAATCGAACAAGTTTATTGAAGACCCTAATAGTACTCTAGCTCAGTTAAACAAAATGATGCAAAAGCGAAAAACAAAAGACAACTTCACAAAAGCTTCTAGCCCATGTAAAACAAGTCTAAGAGACAAGTTCATAGAAGAACTTGGAAGTAACACACCTGAAATTTCTGAGATGATAGAAACTGAAGTAAAGAACTCCATCAGGCTATGGAAGAAATCAGATCAGAAATAATCTCTCAGGGAAAAAAAGAAAATGACAAAAATCATTAAAGAATTAGTCAATACATATAAGGAACACATAGATAATAGAGGCGAGTAGAAAAATGGTGGGAACATTGAATAAAGAGTACATGAAAGAATACCAATGCATGAAACAGGTTCAAACAGGGAAGATATCAAGACTTCTGCTGAAACATGGAAAAACTACTTGAATGAAACAACATGGAATTTCAGACCTTGCAGATGGCATTGCAGTTAGTGAAGATGAAAGAAAATATTTCTTAAAATAACAAGAAAGTAGAAAATTACAATACAACAACTGCAAAATGATGCAAAGAAAAATAATATAAGACTAATAGGTATCAATGAAGCAGCTAGATTAACAAAAAAAGAAAAAAAGTGTTTGCAGAAGTAGCAGAAAATTATTCAACCATGGGAAAAGAATCTGTTATAGAGATAAGAGGTGCATAAGAACTCCATATAGCTGTTATCAAAATAAATACCCACGCACATAATAATCAAGATCTTAGAAATTGAGCAAAAGAACACAACATTAAAAGCTGTTAGAGAGAAAAAACAGATAACCTATGATGGAAAGGTCATTAGAATCATGGCAGTTTCTCAACACAAACCATCAAATAAAGAAGAGGTTGGAGTGAGATATTTGAAAGAAAATAATTTTCAATGCAGCCAGTGTAATCTACAAAACTATCAAATTTAATGGAAAGATTAGATACTTCCACAAAAAATAACTGAAGCAATTCATGAAAACCAAAAGAATCCTAGAAAGAGTACAGAAATGCACCCTGGGACTCTCCAGAGCTGCAATCTGTGATCCCAGCACATGCAGCAGCAGAGCTTTCCTGGTGACATTTAAGATTTTGGAGAGGACACTTGGAAGCTTGCAGGACTGATAAATTCTAACTCTCAGCTCCCAGAGTGCAAGTGTGGAGTTTCTGCTGCTGCCAGTCCAACATTTTCAGAGCAAAGGACGACCCTGAGAAGCCCAATGAGACTCTGAAGAGCTGCTATCTATAAGCCCAGTGCGTGCAGGCATGGAACTTTCTGGGCAGTTGGCCCACACATTTAAGAACATAGTAGGATTCTAGAAGGCTGGCAGGACCCTGGTGAGCTGCTTCACTTGGTCCGAAATTCAAAGGTGTAAAACTTGTGCTGACATTGGTCCAACATTTTAAGAACTACGCAAGATTGTGGACAACCCATGGGATCCTGGTGAATCTGGCCAATGCTCACCACCTACAGAGAAGCCCGCTGAGAATTGGCCTGTTGCCCCACCAGCAGTGAGAGCATTGGCGAGTCCCACCCGGCTCCACAATGTAACAGAAACCGTACTGACACACGCCTCACCCTTCTCACATCCCTGCTAAGTCTAGGTAATTGCTGGGAGCTTCAAAGAGACAAAAATGCATGAACAAAAGATAATCACAAACTACACTGGGGATAACAATGTGTAATATTAAAACCATGCTTGGAATATCAATCATTCTGGTCTTCTAAATGCATACTGCTTCTAATATAACATCAATTATTGCTGTACTCTTTATCTCAAGTAGATGTTTGTTTTTTAAAAGCTAATAAAAGAGACAAGAAAAATGCCATAGGATTGTCCTGCTATAATTTTGTATAAGTTTGTATTACTAAATTTCTGGAGCAGCGGAGCCTCCGGAGGTCCTGCGGATCTGTTTCTTGCTTGAACAGTGTTTGGACGGAACAGACCCGGGGACTCCCTCTTTCATCTTCCACCCACCTTCCAGGTACAGATTTCAGAACCATTTCACCTATCTCCTCCTTCCAGGACTGGACAACACCGTTCTTTTGTGGATAACTCCTTATTGCTGATCAGCCATGTCCTCTCAGATTCGTCAGAATTATTCCACCGAGGTGGAGGCTACTGCCAACCGCCTGGTGAACCTGCACCTGCGGGCCTCCTACACCTACCTCTCTCTGGGCTACTACTTTGACCGAGACGATGTGGCTCTGGAGGGCGTGGGCCATTTCTTCCGCGAGCTGGCCAAGGAGAAACGCGAGGGTGCCGAGCATCTCCTGGAGATGCAAAACCGGCGTGGCGGCCGTGTGCTCTTCCAAGACGTGCAGAAACCACCTGAAGATGAGTGGGGCACAACCTTGGATGCCATGGAAGCTGTCCTGGCCCTGGAGAAGAACCTGAACCAAGCTCTTCTGGACCTTCATGCCTTGGGCTCTGCCAAGACTGACCCCCATATCTGTGATTTCCTGGAGAACCACTTCCTAGATGAGGAGGTGAAGCTCATCAAGAAGATAGGGGACCACCTCACCAACCTCCGCAGGCTGGCGAGCCCCCAGGCCGGGCTGGGTGAGTACCTCTTTGAAAGGCTCACCCTTAAGCACGACTAGGAGGTCACAGAACCTGGCGGTCTCTTGCGGGGCTCCTGCACCCTCTGGCATCAGGGCTTCGGCCTAACCCTCTCCCTCCAGCCACTAGGCAGCTTTCTCATCTTTCTGAAGCCTCCTTCCAAATCTGGGACCAAAAGGAAATAAACCCTTTTGCAGCAAATAAATAAATAAATAAATAAATTTCTGTGTAAAAATGTGTAACTTTTTTTTTTTTTTTCTTACCTTTTTGAGACAGGGTCTCACTATGCAGTTCAGGCTGGCCTTGAGCTCACTTTTGTAGCTCAAGCTGGTCTCGAACTCACACTGATCCTCTTGCCTCAGCCTCCCAAAGTGCTGGGATTATAGCCGTGCGCCACCACGCCTGGCTAAAATATGTAACTTTTAAAAATCACATTCTATAGGGATTTATTAGAATATCAATGATTGATGAAAATACCGGTACCATGTTATGTCTAAGACTTTTTTTTCAGAACCAGGTATCGAACTCAGGATCTTGCACTTGCCAAGCAGGCACCTGTACCCCTAAGCAATCTCCCCAGCGTGAAGGCTTTTGATATTCAGAATGATAGTGATATTAAGCTCAAGCAGCTATGTTATAGGGTAACAATATCATTAAGCTTATTCTGTACTGTTAACAACTGAAGTTTGCAGACCAAAAATTAGAGAAAAAGAAGGGCTACAATGATAGTGAATATTTTGACCATGGCCCTTCAAGATCAGTCAAGACTTAGGACATAAGAGAACCAGCACTGTAACATCCTATAAATCAGTGTTGTCCCAAAATTTCTGTTCAAGGAGATTACAGAGCTACGGAGTAAAGGGATCAATGATGTATAGTGTGCCCAAGGACAGTCACCTAGAGAGAAAACAGTCTCTCAGGCTTTTGCAGAGAGCAAACTGGTGAAGCAATGGCTGTGACTCACCCAGATGGTTGACAATGACAAAATCTCTGCAAACTGCTGCACATGTTTTCAGGGTGAATCCTGAGGGGATTTGACTGACCTTGTTGTATTCAAAAGTTGGAATTTTCTTATATATGTCTTGCTTTCTTTTGCTCTTAACTATCCAACAAAAAGTCTAGCCACAAAATATAAAAAGTAAAGCCATACTGCATATGTGGCTATAGTAACAATTTTATGTTTATATTATTATTTATAGTGGTCTATTGTATAGTTTTCCTTTTAAAAGAAAAAATCAAATCCTCAAGAATAAAAAAAAGTAAAGCCATGTTAATACATCAGCTATAAAAGGCTCAAGTCTGACATTGCCAGTTCTGCTGATAGCCCCCTACTGTTTTGGACTATTGGACTATATATAAGGCTACTTTCTCTTGGTTCAATGAGATTTTTGTTAATATCGTTTAGAAAAGATAGCATGTCTGCCCTAGAATTCTCTACTAAGCAGACACTTGTGATAAACTACTTTCGAATGATTGCACACAGGATGTATGCAGAATACAAGAACCTGACCCATCCCTCCAAGTTAGTGCCCTATGTTTATTAAAGTCTAAACATCTTTGCTGAATTTAAAAAAAAAAAAAACAGATATCGTGTGTCTTAGTTACTCCTCTGTTGTTGCTGGGAACAAATACCTGACATCCAAAATGAAGAAAGGAAAGGGTTTTTTAGCTCACAATTACTAGAGGTTTTAGTCTATGTTCAGCCATCTCCAAGGCTGAGTGTCACATGGCAGAGAGTACAGTTCATGGCAGTGGAACAGCACAATATGGTGACAGAGGCAACCGACCAACCATGGCAGCAGAAAGCAGCAAAGAATCTGTCCCTCTGTCTCTCTTTATATTACATTCAGGCTCTCTGCCTTAGGATATCCACCGTAGACCACACCCATAGTCTCAGCAGTACTAGATCCCATAATCTCATCAATACTAAGACACATAATCCCAGTGCCTCATGAGTCAAGTCTCAAACTCTAGAAGTCCCCACCCCATGATTGCATGAGGCTTTAGGGGGACAACTAGACATAAAACACAACATCATGTCTGTATCTTTTACTCTGTACAACTACTACGAAGACAACAATATGCAATGTATTAATTGTTGTAACAGGCCTTCTTCCCTGTTTTGAAACTGTCTCATTGTTATTTCTTTCTCATTAAAATTAATAAAAATTTAAAAATAGATGAAAGAAATAAAGACCATCGCAATCCTCTAGCCCACCCACCACAAATCCAGGAGACAAAGCTATACAAGAATTTGGAAATCACACATGTGTAATCTTAAATGATAACAAAAGAAGTAAAGAAACAAATACATCAGGCTAGAGAAGAAAAAAAGATTAAAAACAATTTTCAGGTCCAAAAAGAATGGAAAACAATCATAAAAGAATTTCTCAGCACAGCTAAAGAAGATATAGATATAAAAAATAAAGGAGAATAAAAAAATAAAGGAAACATTGAATGAGCAATATAGAAAAGAATTAGAATGGATCAGATTAGAACAGACATTCGGGAAATTAATAAATTCATTGAAATCTGGCAAAACCTCTTAAATAAAACTGAAGATATACTTTCAGACCTCGAAATGGTGAAGTTAATCGCCATGAAAAGAAAGTGTTCTTAAAATGAACAAGGAACAAGGAAATAAAAATTCAGCAGATGCAAGATGATACAGAGACAAATAATGTAAGAATAATAGGGGTCAATGAAGCAACAAGAGATAGCATAAATGACATAAAAAGACTATTTGCACAGCACCAGCAGAAAATTTTCCAAACATGAGAAAAGAATCTGACCTGCAGTGAGGCAGAGAAAGTTCCAAATAGACATAATCAAGTAAATATATACCTAAACAAATAATAATTAAGATCTAAGAAAAGCAGCAAAAGAATAAAATGTTAAAAACTGTCAGATAAGGAAGAGATCCACTACAAAGGAAAGCCTGTCAGAATGATGGCGGATTTTCCAACACAAACCATGAAATCAAGAAGAGCTTGGAGTGAAGTATTTCAGAGCTTGAAACAAACAACTTCCAGATTAATTAAGTCTGAAAAACTGTCCACGAAATTCATTAGTGAGATAAGATCATTCCATGACAAAGCACAGCAGAAGAAATTCATGACCACTAAAGCAAGCTCACAAAGAGTACTTACGATATGCTGGAAAGAGACAGAAACAAGCATAGATTCAAGAACAATAAAAAGAAATAAAGGAGACAATAGCATAGATGAAATCGGAAATCACACACCTGAAATCTCTGAAATAATAGCATCCAAAGTAAAGAAACAACTGCAGAAAGGCATAGAGGAAATCAAATCAGAAATAATTTCTGTCCTTCCTTTCCTCAGCTGCCGTCAAGGTGCTCGGTTCTTCCGAGGGAGCAAAGGCCGCGTTGGGGTGAGGCCTTCACTTCTTCCGGCGACTAGCACTACGCCCGGCACCCCGCATCATGGCCTCGGTCTCCGAGCTCGCCTGTATCTACTCTGCCCTCATCCTGCACGACATCTAGGTGACCGTGATGGAGCATAAGATCAATGCCCTCATTAAAGCGGCAGGCGTCAATGTGGAACCTTTTTGGCCTGGCTTGTTTGCAAAGGCCCTGGCCAATGTCAACATTGGGAGCCTCATCTCAAACATAGGGGCTGGAGGCCCTGCTCCTGCAGCAGGTGCTGCACCTGCAGGTGGCCCTGCCCCCTCCACCGCTGCTGCCCCAGCTGAGGAGAAGGTGGAAGCAAAGAAAGAGAAATCAGAGGAATCTGAGGACAACATGGGCTTTTTGGTCTTTTCAACTAAATCTCATTTTGTAACATGTTCAATAAAAACTGAACAACTAAAAAAAGAAATGAAAAAAATAATACTGATAATAAAATAAGTATTAAGTTCTTCTAAAGACAATGATTAAAAAAAAAAGCTAGAGGAGCATAGAAAAATGATGGAATCCTTGAATGAGCAATATAGGAAAGTAATAAAATGTATGAAGCAGGTTCAAAGCGCTATGCAGCAACTTAATACCTCAATCACATCTGGCAAAACCATTTCAATGAAAGTGAAATCGGACTTTCAGACCTTAGAGAAACCATTGCAGCTAGTGAAGATATAAGAAGAGATCTCTTAATAACAACTAGGATGCAAGAAAAAAATCATTCAACATCTGCAAGATGATGCAAAGATGTACAATGTAAGACTGATAGGCATCAGTGAGAAAGAAGGGGTCTGTACAAATCTTATAAAAAGAGTATGGGCAGAAGTAATAGCAGAAAACTTCCCAAATAGGGGGAAACAATTTGGCATTTAGCTAACTGAAGCATAAAGAACTCCAAATAACAGCAAGCCAATTAAAACCACACCCACACTTGTAATAACCAAGATCCCCAAAATTCAGTACAGTAACTGTACTAAAAACTGCTAGAGAAAAGAAGCAGATCACATTTAAAACAAAACCCAGTAGAATAATGGCAGATTTCTCTTTACAAACCATCAAGTCAAGAAGAGCGTGGAGCAAATTGCTTCAAGTCTTGCAAGAAAACAAATTCCAGCCCAGACTACTATATCCTGCAAAACTCTCTTTGAAGTTCAATGGAGAAGTGAAATACTTCCAGGACAAAGAACAACTACAGAATTTCATGATGACAAAGCCAACCCTGCATAGTTTACTAAAAGATATTCTAAAGAAGGACCAAAATGACCACAACTCTATGAAGGAGAATGGAAAGAATCCACAAAATAGAACAAACAAACACAGGAGAAAAAGAGGTACACAAGAGAAGTCTTTCAACTATTCTTGTGTATACAGCAGCAGAATATGTCCATCAGCATATTCTACAAATGGACTTCTCCTGCACTCTGTGGGTCATGATTCTGTCTAGGTGTACAGGGTGGATATCAAGGAAATAGCAGTAGCTCAGTCCCACAAGTGGTACCTGGCCACCAGTAAATATCATGGACACTGTCCAAGCACACGACATACTAGAAGTTTGTATGATATCCTATCCCCAAACTGCTAGAAGTTCTGGTCATATATTTGTGATTCCAGTATTTATGCTATGTTTTATTCTTAGTATTTCTTTCTTACCATGAAAACTTTTTCTTAGTTGATATCTTTGTATATATTCACCTATTCAAATACTATGTGAGTACTCTGAATTGCTCATAGATTTATATATATGGTACACATCATTCTTGCCTCTAAGTTGGACTCATGATTTGATTAGAATTTTGGAATATTTAATTTAATTTTAATTAATTAATTTTTAATTAATTTACTGAATATTGTTTAGTTATGCTTTTTGTTTTATGATTTATACTGTAAAGAATACAACCCTCCTGTATTGGAAATCTCCCTGTCTCTTTCATGACTCTCTAGTAGCTACCAGTAGTGATACTTATTATACAGAATTGCTGTGAAGAAACAGTGGAAGAATTTAACTTTTACAGAGTTTAATTTATTTTGACATCATTATATATCATTTTTCAATCCATTAATTAAATCCTTTCGAGAACCCAGTTAAATCATAGACACTGTATTTAGCCAAATACAGACATACAGAATGTAAAACGTTGAAACATTTCTGTGACTTTGCAGACCTTCGAAAAATTCTTTCAAGTCCATAAAATTTTAAAATTGAGACTTCAATTTGGTTGTTCCCCATAATCTCAATTTTTTTCAAAGAACAAAGAGGCAGAGAAACACAGAGATCCACTACTAACCTATCAGCTCCATGAATCTGCACATAGTTTGGGGACAAGTTCTGCACCACAAGTTTGCTTAACTTGTATGATTCCAAACTCCTGCTTCAAGTTTTAAATATATATTCTACACTTAAAATAGAATTAGGAGGAAGAGTTTGGTCAAAGCTTCTGCTCTTTTTGGAATCCAAAATATGTGAAAAGTCATCTGGAGGGGTTGGTGATATTTAGTTCTAGCTAGAGCCAAGAATTACATCTTGTTCACTTTTGCTGATTCAGTTTTGACCTCAATTATCTCTGTGTTTCTTCTTCATGAGAGCACATTGAGACTAAAGGATGGATATTCTGGACCACTGTAGGGGAAAATATTTTTATAAACTGTTTACTTATCATATTTTAATTCCATTGGACGGTTTTTAGCAACATATATTAAGTTGTTTTAAGTCTCATTGCGATTAAAATCAAGAAGTTCAATAAAGTACACATTTTGAACAATGTATGGGGCTTGCAGTAGCTGTTCATATTATTCTCAGAATACACAACAAGAAACCCATAATGTTTACCAGTGATTATTAGGATCACAATAGGCAAGAAAGAAATAATATTGTGAACTATGTTTTGTCTTCTGCGTTCTTCTTCTTTGAAAATGAAGAAATTTTCTTTTAATTCAAATCCTGACATTCCCCCTATTTTGCCTTTTTTATCAATTTCACATTTCATGGCTCTAGTTAAAATCAACAAACAACTAATAAGCAACAATGTTACTTATAGAAGAATATATTTAATTTCTTTTTTACTCTATAAAAGCTCGAAAATACTGACCAAAAATTATATGTTATGCTGTTGAATACTTAAAAGTTATGGCAGGTACAAGACACGTGAATGATCTCATTTAGCACACAAAAAGTACTATCAATGGAAGTTAATTTTTACAACTTGATGTGAGTCATGGAATTCAGCAAGAACATCTCTGAATACTAATCAATGAGTAAAAAAAAAAAAAAAAGAATTTTTTTTACCTAAGACATATTATCTACTAAAATTCCATATATCGTGTCTTCTACCAATTTAATCTTATTTCTAAATAGGAATTAGCTCAGGTTAAAAGGAAGTTCACTAGTAAACATTGATATTTAAACATCAGAGAAAGTATAAAGAGATAAATTAGCTGAACTAGAACTTAACAAGATCTGTTCCAACTGAAAAATTGGAGGGAGTCACTAAACTTATTAAGTGCTATGGCATACATTCCAGTTAGCCAAAGTTGTTTCATGATGGTCAGTGAAATGTTATGTAGAAGGACTTTATGAGCAAAAGAACACGTTATACTGATTAGGTTTGTGGGACAATTATGATATTTATTCAAAACTATTTTTCATGTAATACCAAGATAGTAGAGGCAAGATTTAGATATAAGCAAATTTGCTTGGCTCAAAGTATGTTAGTTTATTACCATTGCTATAACAAAATATTTAAAAATGACTCTTCATAAAAAAAAACTTATTTTACCTTAAAATAATATTAGTGGCCGGGGAGATAGCTCCGTGGCACAAGTGCCTGCCTGGCAAGTGCAAGGTCATGAGTTCAAATCCCTGCCCCACCAAAAAAAAAAAAAAAAAAAAAAATATATATATATATATATATATATATATATATATATATATATATATATAAGTGGCTTGGAAGTCTGAACACAGCACCACCATCTACTCTGCATCTGTGAGGGTCTCATTGTTTCTTAGTAGCTAAGGTAAGCAGGTACTCATAGAAGTAAAAAAGAGGGAAATTCCTGCAACAGATAACCTAGTTTGATAAGAAAGACATTAATCCCTTCACCTGGTTCCATCCTTATGAACCAAACATTTTCTACCATGGCCCACCTCTTAAACTGTCCCCTTGAGGAACTGATATTTCATCTCATGGGCTTTTGGAGGGTACACACAAACCATAGCAAAGTATATTGGAGCCTCTCAGATTAATGTTCTCTTCCACTTATTCTAGAGGTCAAATCGATTTGTTAATTAATTCATTAAATCATTTATTCACTCAACACATCTTTGTTAAGCATACTTTTTTTTTTAAATAACAGATATCTGAAAGCTTTTACTCTAAAAAACAGAAAACAGCAAATATTTTGAATATTGTAGAAGACAAGGTTCTAAATGTAAATAAAGCACCCCATAAGATGGAAAGTCATGTAACCTTAAATGATTGATGTAGCTGCATTTCAGCACAACTTTACAAAATCAATGACTGCCTACAGACTATTGTCTGAAGTTCTATATATAGTACAAAGTAATTAAAATCTGTAAATTCTGATGAAGTTTATAATTCTTTTGTATAAAATAGAAGCCTTGATTCTGTTTCCTCCAATTTTGTAAAATGATGTTGCCTTAACCTAAATGATTTTATTTTCATTTTGACATTCACTGAAAACTAGGTGAATATTTGTAAATAATTTCTATATGAAATAGGCAACTTAGTCAAAAATCTTATTCAGTTCTCTTAAACTGTTTAGTACTATTTAAATTGAATAACCACAGAGATTTAAATAAAAGCAGAAATATTTTATTGTATTTTATTTTTATATTTATGTATTTATTCTTTTTTTTGCTGTATCAGGGATTGAACTCAGGACACTGTGCTTGCCAGGCAAGCACTTATACCACTGAATTATCTCCCTGGTCCCCCAAATTAGGATTATTTTAAGGAATAATTAAAATATTACAACCCTCAATTAAGAGCTAATGTATGGAAGTTAAATAACATCTCAAAGTATGTATTCAGTTATTGAGCTTGTAGTTTCAAAGCTCGTTTTGTGAAAATGGAGGTCATGATAATCTGAAGAAAATTTTGCTTCCTTTATTTTTAATGACTTCATTGAGTTAGTTTATGAACAGACAATGAGAAGATTTTAGAAAGTTTTAAAAAGAGGATTTCTTTTTTTTAAATACAGAATAAAATCTTGACTGTTTCTAGCACCACCATAATAATTTTGTGTAAAACTAGCTCCCTCTAGTGATGGTAATCATGTTATTCACCAAGAAAACAAGAGAATTTTAAAACTATGTACATGCAACCTTGAAATTAAATCTGAAAATATGCATCTGAAAACATTAACTTTTATTATAAAGATGTTAAAGTGTTTTACAATTCCAAAATCATCTTTAATTATCTCTTGTTGATAAACACAATATTAAAACATGGTATCAAAGGGGCATTGACTTTGGAAGCATTTCATTCAGTAAGTTCACTCACTGGGAAAGCAAGTGCAGACAAATGAATTAACAATAGGTATTTAAACAGAAACCTGTTTGTAGGTTAAAAATTCAGCTAAAAGGTTTACAGTTTAATTAAATGATGAATTTTAAAATATTGCTTTCTATACACAGACATAAATAGCATCGTTTTAATTTAAAATCAAATTACTTTCTTTTTTCTATTTATTATTATTATTATTATTATTATTATTATTATTATTTGTATCTGTATTTGTATTTTATGGAAGGATATATAGGGTGTTCACAGTCTCACTACTAGACTGTTTACAGCCTTCCAAGCACTGGGATTACAGGTGTGCACCACAACAGCCAATCTCAGTTGCCGTCTCAGTGCACCCTGGGGGCAGGCCTGGGGATGAAGCCACCAGCTCCTGTGCCACCTTGCAGGTGCTTTAATCCACTGAACTATTTCCCAGCCCCTCAAATTATTTTCTTTAGCATCACTGAAGACAAAAATTTTTCAGTGTATAACTTCAGCAGCCTAAACACCAAGTAGGTGGTTGAAATACAGATCACTCATTAGGATACCTGACTTGGACCACATATGCTGAGAATTGTTAACTTTTTCCACCAAAGGTAGTCTTTACACTTTCCAAGCCTAAAGTCCCTTCTGCAATTACTCAGTGCTATATAATGAATGAAGATGGTTATATCTTGTTAAAAGCTAACATTCAAAAGATGATTAGCTCATGAAACTGTATAAATATAAAATATATGTTATGCATTACATTTTACTTAGATAAGGAGAAATCAGCAAGTGCTAACTTGCTGATGGTGAATTGCAAATAGAAGCAAAATTACACGAAGGAATGGGAAATCAACAAAATTATACTGGATTTCATAGAATATCAAATAAGACTATAAAAAGCTGAAAACTGTATTATATAATTTGGCTTAATGGACACAAAATAATCCAGTTGAACAAATAAGAGATACATTCCTTCTTAGGGGAACATGGAACGTGTGTGTGGCACATACATAGTGTGATTAAAAAGAAAAAGACAAAACTACTTTATAATAGTGTTTGAAAAATTAAAATCAACAGAATGTGTAGAGTGTGCTGTTGCTTATGACAAGGTTATATTAGAAAGAATATGAATGTATCTTCAAATATTGACCATGTGCTTCAAAATAACACATGAAATTTAAAAGGAAATTTACTCAACATTTTTGATCTGAGAGTTTCATAAAGTAATAGTTGTAGTCACATGAAGTAGACTCAAAGAGACACACAGAACCTTAGAATCTCAAGCAGAAACTGGCAAAATAGAAATGATGTGAAAAGGATATGGGCAGAGTAAAGGGCAGAAAAGTTCCAAAATATAGAGGAAAATTCTGGCATTCAGATAACTGAAGCACATAGAGCTCCAAATAACGACTCAATTAAAAACACAGCTAAACATACAACAGTCAAGATTCCAGAGGTCTAGCAAAAGAAGAATATACTAAAAGCCATCAGAGAAAAGAAACAGATTACATTTAAAGGAAAAACCCATCAGAATAATGGCAGATTTCTCTTCACAAACCATGAAGTCAAGAAGAGAATGGAGCAGAGTGTTTCAAGTCCTCCAAGAAAAAAATTCCAGCCCAGACTGTTATACCCTACAAATTGTTTTCAAGTATGAAGGAGGAATGAAATATTTCCATGACAAAGAGCAACTAAAGAATTTCATGACGTCAAAGCCAACCCTACACAGACTACTAAAAGTTATTTTACAGAGGGATCAAAATGACCTGGACTTCATGAATGAGAATAGAGAGAATCAAGAATCAACCAAATAGGGCACCCAGTTATACACAGCAGAAAAAGGGGTAAGCAAAAGCAGGTAAATAACATGTTAAGTATAAATCAATACACCTCAGTTGTAACCATCAATGTAAATGGACTAACCTCACCAATTAAAAGAAATAAACTGGCATAATTGATAGGAAGCAAAATCCAATAATATGCTGTATACAAGAAATACACTTAGCTCAAAAATAAATTCATAGGCTGAAAGTTAAAGGATGGAAAACAATACTACATGCCCCAGCACCTCAAAAAAAAAAAAAAAAGCAGGGGTAGTAATCCTGTTTGCAGATAATCTGAACTTCAAACCAAGACTCATCAAATGGAAAAAAGAAGGCCACTACATACTGGTTAAGGGAAAAGTTCAAGATGAAGAGGTAACACTTATAAGTATATATGCACTCAACATGGGAGCCCCCAGCTATAAAAGACAAATCTTAATGGACATAAAAAAATCTAATATCCAATACCACAATCTTAACACCTATATCCCAAAAAGTCAGGTCAAACAGACAAAAAATTAACAAATAAGTAGCAGAACTGAACCAGAACTTGGAACAACTGGACTAATTGGATGTCTGCAGAGTGCTCCAACCAACCACTTCTGAGTATACATTTTTTCAGCTGCACATGGGACATTTTCAAAAATGAACTACATACTAGTCCATATGTCAAGCTTAAGTATATGCAAGAAAATAGAAACTATCCCATGCATATTATCTGACCACAGTGCAATGAAACTGGAAATAAATGAAATTAAACATTATTTAAAATTCAACGAAAATTCAAGCACAACTTAATGGAATTTATGAGATACAATGGAAGCAGTTCTTAGAGGGAAATTTATAACTGTAAACTCACACACCAGGAAGCAGGATGGTAAGGAATAAATACTCCAAAGCTGCTCCTCATTCGTCTAGAAATAGAAGAGCAAACCACATCCACAGTCCAAAGATGGAAGGAAATTATAAAGATTAGGTCAGAAATTAACCCTATCGAGATGAAGAAAACAATGTAAAAAATGAATGAATCAAAAAGCTATTTCAGGGGGCTGGGGAGATAGCTCCGAGGCACAAGTGCCTGCTGGGCAAGTGCAAGGTCGTGAGTTTGAACCTTGGTCCCACAAAAAAAAAAAAAAAAAAAAAAGCTGTTTCTTTCTTCTTTCAAATATTAAATGACATTGATAAACTCCTAGCTAACTTGATCAAAAGGAGGGCAGAAAAAACTCAAATTCAAACAATAAGGAATGCAAAGCGTGAGATTACCACAGAAACCATGTAATGATTCCTAGAAAGGTATAAGTTAACAAACTGAATCAAGACTATAGAAGAATGCTCAATAACCCAATAAAAGCCAATGAAATACAAAATGTAATTAAGAACCTACCGAAAAAGAAAACTTCAGGTCCTGACAGATGCACAGCTAAATTCCACAAGAAATTTACAAAAGATATAATACCAATACTCCTCAACCTCTTCACTGAAATTTAAATTAAAACAATCCTCCTTAAATCATTCCTGAAGGCAAGTATTATACTGAAACCAAAACCAGAGAAAGAATCAACTAAAAAAAAAAGAGAAGTACACGTCAGTATCTCTCATGAAAATGGATGCAAAAATTCTCAATAAAATCATAGCAAATCGAATATAGCCTATCATCAAAAAGATTATGACTGTGACAAGATAGGATTCATCACAGGGATTCAAAGATGCTTAACATAAGCAAATCTATAAATGTAATCAGTAAAACCAAATCCAAAACCCTCACTATCATCTCAGTTGATGCAAGAAAGTCTTTTGACAAAGTACAGCACAAATTCATGTTCAAAGTCCTAGAGAAAAATGGAATATATGGCCTCTACCTAAATCTGATAAAAACCATCCATGACAATCCAATGGCTAACATAATTCCAAGTGTGGAAAAACTGAAATTTTTTAAGTCTCATATCTGGTACAGATCTGGTATTATCACTCCTGTTCAATACAGTTCTGGATCATTAGCTAGAGCCATTAGACAGGAGAGAGAAATAAAAGGAACAAGAATATGTAAAGAAGAAGTTAAACTATCATTATTTGCAGATGATTTCATCCTCTGCATTGAGGACACAAAAAATTCCACTAAGAAGCTGTTAGAATTAATACAGAAATTCAGTAGCATAGCAGGATACAAAGTCAGTACCAAAAATTAAGTAACATTCTTCTACACAGATAATAAAAACACTGAGAGGGAAATTTGAGAAACAATACCTTTTAAAATAGTACCTCAGAAAATGAAATGATTAGGAATTAACCTAACTGAAGAAGTAAAGGATCTATTCAATGATAATTAAAGTACTCTGAAATAAGAGATCATAGAGGATTTCAGAAAATGGAAAGATATGGCTTGCTCCTGGATAGGTAGAACCAACATTTTAAAGATGGCCTTACACCCAAAATTGTTATACAAATTTAATGCAATTCCTATCAAAATACAACCAACATACTCATAGACCTTTTGAAATCATTCCTACAATTTATTTGGAAACAGAAATAACCTGTAATAGCATATTTCCTGAGCAATAAAGGCAAGGAAGGCAGCATTACAATTCCTGACTTGAAAATAAGCTACAAAGCTAATGTGATAATAATTATAATAAATTATATTGGGAAAAAATTGACCCTAAGACCAGTGGAATAGATTAGAATACACAGAAACTACAAACACACTCAGCAATCTTATCTTTGACATAGGGGCCAAGCATGCTTACTGGAAAAAATATGATCTTTAACAAATGGTGCTGAAAACACTGGCTCTCTACATGCCAACAAGTAAAACTTGACCCAGGCCTATCACCATGCAATAAACTAAAGTCAAAATGGGTTAAAGATGTAAGTATTAAAACAGAAACTCTAAATCCCTTGGAAGAGAATGTAGGAGGAAATCTTGAAGACATCAGATAGATAAACACTTCATGAACAAAAATCTAACTGCACCACTAATACTTGAAAAATTAGCAACTGGGACCTCCTCTTGTTGAGAAGGGCTTGTATGTCAAAAGAAATTACCATCAGAGTGAAAAGACGTCCCACAAATGTTGACAAAATCTTAACCAATAAGCACTCAAAGTTTTTATCTAGAACTTTTAAAGAACTAAAAAGCATTAGAGCCCCTAAAACTAAAGACACAATCGAGAAATGGGCATCCAAGATGAACACACACTTTTCAGAGGAAACAATACTAGAAGCTAATAAAAACATGAAAAAATGTTCCACATCACTCGCCATCTGTGACACGCAAATTAAAACAACAGAGATACCATCTCATCCCAGAAAGAATGACTATCATAGAGAAATCAAAGAACAACAAATGTTGGAGAGGCTCTGGGAAAAAGGGAACCTTTCTCCACTGCTGGTGGGAATGCACACTGGTGCAACCGTTATGGAAATCAGTGTTGAAACTTCTTCAAAAAACTTCGACTGGAAATCCCATTCACTCCAGCTATCCCCCTTCTGGGAGTTTTCCCAAAAGAACTGAAAACATCATACCACAGCGATATTTGTGCAGCACAATTTGTGACAGTGAAATCTTGGAAGCAACCAAAAGGTCTGTCACCTAAAGAATGGATGAAAAAGAGGTGATGTTTTTATACAATGGCATATTACTCAGCTATAAAGAGTGATAAAGTCAAAGCATTCATGTATAAGTGGATGTGTCTTGAACACATATTCATATGGGAAATAAACAAGATCTACATGTGTAAATATCGTATAGTCTGTCTAGTGTAAGAACTCAAAAGAAGAGAAAAAAAGGGAAAAAGTATAACACAGTTAAATGAAATGCAAAAACTTAAGGGTTAAACAATAAAGAGATAGCAAGGAGCAAAACCATGAATTTACACGCACAAGAGAGTTAAGACAATGGTCTTAATATTTCTGAATTTTTTGAAACTAGCAGTTAATTGGAAGAATTCTCATCCTGACTAACTATATATGCTGATATATGTGAACTAAGCAGCTATGCTGAGGACAGCAATGTGTAAAACTAAAACCATGCTTGGAATACTTATAAAACTGCTCATCTAAATGTGTACTGTTTCTAATGTCATATCCATTATTGCTATACTGTCTCTCTCTTTGTTCTTTTTTTCTTTCTTTTTATATATATTTATTCACTTTAATGAGAAAAAAGATAAAATAGCACTGAAACAGTTTAAAAACAAATTATTAGGATACTTACAGCAATTAATATCATGCATATTGTTGTCATCAGAGTAATTATTCAGAGGGCAAGATGCAGACCTGATATCTTTTCTAAACAATATTAGTACAAACTTATTCTCAATGAAAAAAGTAGCTATATATCTGTCCTAACTCTCTCATATATATACATACATACATATATTTTTTCTGAAGTTTCTAATACTAGGAGAAAATATTGTACCATGTCTTAAAAGTAGATTATAAGTCAAAAATACACTATTAATCACAAAATGAAAATATAAACAATTCAGAAAATTAATATTAGTTAATTAAAATTAAATATTTTAAAACAATGTTCCAAAATTCAAGTCAAATCATGAGTCCAACTTAGAGGCCAGAATGATGTATATCATATGTATGAATCTGTAAGCAATTCAGAGTACTCACATAGTATTTGAATAGGTGAATATATACAAAGGTATCAACTAAGAAAAAGTTGCCAAGATAGTAACAATTACTAAGAATAAAACATAACATGAAAATTGGAATGGAAAATATTTAACCAGAAATTCTAACAGTTTGGGGATTGGATATCACGCAAAGTTCCAGTATGTCTTATACATGGACAATATCCATGATGCTTACTGGTGGTCAGATGTCCCCTGTGGGACTGAGCTACTGCTATTTCCTTGATATCAACCCTGTAGACCCAGACAGAATCATGACCCAGAGGGTACAGAAGTCTGTTTGTATAATATGCTGATGGACATTTCTGCTGCCATATATAAAAGAATAGTTGAAAGACTGCCTTAGTATACCTCTTTTACTTCTGTGTTTAATTGCTTGTCCTATTTTGTGGGTTCTTTCCATTCTCCTTCAAGGAGTTGTGGTCATTTTGATCCTTCTCTAGAATATCTTTTGGTAAACTGTGCAGAATTGCCTTTGTCATCATGAAATTCTTTAGTTTTTCTTTGTCCTGGAAGTATTTCACTTCACCATTGAACTTGAAAGAGAATTTTGGAGGGTATAATAGTATGGGCTGGAATTTGTTTTCTTGCAAGACTTGAAGTACTTTGTTTCATGCTCTTCTTGATTTGATGGTTTCTAAAGAGAATTCTGCTGTTATTCTAATGGATTTTCCTTTAAATATGATGTTTCTTTTCTTCCACAGCTTTTATTATACTGTTCTTGTGTTGAATGGAATCTTTCTTATGTGTCTGGGTGTAGTTTTAATTGGGTTGACGTTATTCAGAGTTCTATGTGCTTCAGTTAGCTGAATGTCAAATTATTTCCCCATAGTTGGGAAGTATTGTGCCCATATTCTTTTTATATCGTTTGTATTGACTCCTTTCTCATTGATGCCTGTTAGTCTTATGCTGTTCATCTTTGCATAGTCGTGCAGATGTTGCATGATTTTTTCTTGCATCCTAGTTGTTATTAAGAGATCTCACCCGCCCGGATCCCCGCTCCGTCTAGTCTGGTAGCGCGACACCGGGACCAAGCCCAGCCCCGGCCTCGCCCCTTCAGCCCGCTCGCCTGGATCCCCGTGCCACCTCGTCTGGTACCGCGGTGCGGGGACCAAGCCCAGTCCCCGGACTTGACACATCACCCCGAACTCCAGCCTGGATTCACCTCCATCCTGACTGGAGCAACCAGCAGACTTCGCCCTGGTCTATTTGCAGACTGATCAACAACCTGAGCTCAGATTCCACCCATCTTCCAGACCAGGGCTCACACTGGCCAGGTAAGAACTCTCTCAGCTCGAATACATCCCCCCACCTGGACAACTGCCCAAACCCTGACTACACCCATATTTCCCACACGGCAATCCACTACACCCACATGGCCGACAACTGTCCCAACACATGGGTGACATGACTGAGCTGACTGAGCTCCGAATTGCAGCCAGACACCTCTGGAGGGGAACAAGCTTGGTGGATCCAGACCCAAATTTCCATAGGTACCTAACTGTATAAGTTTACCAAGGTGCAGAGATCACTGCTATAAAAAATTACAAAGAAAAGGAGTAAGATCCAATCCTAGATCCTGAGTCCACACAAAACAAATACAGGAAACACTACCACGGAAGAAAATGGAATCATGCAGAGGGAATCTCTGAATCAGTAGCAGCCGAGGTTGAAAGGCAAGTGCAGAAACGTATAGAACAACTCAAACCTGAGAGAACATGTGAAGTAAAAAATGAAATGTACGAAAAAATAGATGCTGAAGTGGAAAATCAACTGCAGAAACGTATAGAAGAGACAAGAGCAGAAATAACTTCTGAAGTTAAAAAAGACCTCTCTAAATCAATAGCATCTGGCCGCATCTCCTGCAAGAATGAAGACCATACTTAGCAATCAGACTGTCGACATTCCAGAAAATGTCAACATCACTCTGAAAGGACGTACAGTTATTGTGAAGGGCCCCATAGGAACCCTACGGCGGGACTTCAACCACATCAATGTGGAACTCAGTCTCCTTGGGAAGAAAAAGAAGAGGCTCCGGGTTGACAAATGGTGGGGAAACAGAAAGGAGTTGGCAACTGTCCGTTCCATCTGTAGCCATGTACAGAACATGATCAAGGGGGTCACGCTGGGCTTCCGTTACAAGATGAGATCTGTGTATGCTCACTTTCCCATCAACGTTGTTATTCAGGAGAACGGGTCTCTTGTCGAAATTTGAAATTTCTTAGGTGAAAAATACATTCGCTGAGTTCATATGAGGGCAGGTGTTGCTTGCTCAGTATCTCAAGCCCAGAAAGATGAGCTCATCCTTGAAGGAAATGACACTGAGCTTGTTTCAAATTCAGCTGCTTTGATTCAGCAAGCCACAACAGTCAAAAACAAGGATATCAGAAAATTTTTGGATGGTATCTATGTTTCTGAAAAGGGAACAGTTCAACAGCCAGATGAGTAAAACCCAAGAGTTGATGCAGCTACAGAAACAAGCCTCTGGATTATAAGCCAGTATGTGACATTTTTGTGAGACAATAAAAGATCTTTATTTAAAAAAAATCAATAGCATCTAAAGTAGGGGAACAACTACAGGAAGGTGCAGAGGAGAACAGAGCAGAAATAATGTGCGAACTACAGAGAGAAAGGATAACCATAATGAGACTTCAGTACTATTAAAGAAGACATTGATAAAAAATTAGAGGAGAAAAGAAAAATGATAGATTCCGTGAATGAACAATATAGGAAAGAAATAGAATGCATGAAACAGTTTCAAAGAGATATACAAGAAAATAAAATCTCAATCACAAGCTGGCAAAACCGTATGAACCAAGGTGAACATAGAATCTCAGATCTTGAAGACGCAGTCACAACTAGTGAAAAGATAAGAAAAGATTCTTAAAAACAACTAGGGCAGCCCAAACCCCACCGCTGGGAGCTGAGCCTGCGCACCCGCCGCGGGTAAGCCCCTGCGCCCCTCTGCCCTGCCTCTGCGTTCCCGCGACTAACTTCCTGTCCCAGCCCAGCCCAAACCCCACCGCTGGGAGCTGAGCCTGCGCACCCGCCGCGGATAAGCCCCTGCG
>PVJA010007925.1:0-66474 GCA_004027025.1 Myocastor coypus | reverse complement strand
TTTTTTTTTTTTTTTTGAAAAGAGAAAAGGGCTTTATTCTCCTGGAGGACATGGAGAGAATTCAGGAAAGATAAGTAATTCTCTGAATTGGAACAAAGGGAGGCTGAGGCTTTTATGACCTTTTACCAGGGGTGGGATCTGAGGAGGATGCTTAGATTTACCTGAGGAGCTGATTGGGGCCTTCCCTGAGGTGGTGGGACAAGTGGAAGGAAATTGTACCCTGGGCTGAGTTGGAAAAGAAGGGGGAGGTGGTCTTTGGGAAGATAAGCTGTTGTTTTAAGGGCTTCAGCCATATTAGATGACCTTTTTGTAGATGAATTTAGAATGGAGGAATTTTTTTTCCCCTGTGTTTTAGGGAAGGGTCTACAGGGTGCTCAGGGTCTCACCACTAGATCCGACTCATAGTGATCCGCCTGTTTCAGGCTTCCCAAGAACTGGGATTACAGGCATGTGCCACCATGCCCAGTCTCAATTGCTGCCTCACTGGGTCACAGTGGTGGAGTCGGTCTGGAAGGCTCAAGGATTGAACTCCTAGCCCCTGGGCCTGCTTGCAGGAGCTTTAATCCACTGAGATATTTGCTCAGGAAGAGGGAAATTTTCTGACTGTACAGACAGGACACTTAAGAGTCAATGCTTTGGGCAGCGGTGGTGCCCTGAGGTTCTGAACACTGGTAGACCTTGCTGTGAGGGCTGGCTGGGAACAAATGCTGGTTGGCATGCACCATTCCCACAGGCTGGTAAGAATGCTTATGGCCCTGTTCACCTTGAAAACATTTAACCTCATAAGAAAGGATCGTAAGGCAGAAGCATGGTAGAAAAAAGTTCACCTATGGTTAATTCAATCCATATATATGAGCTCAAGTAATTAAAACAAATGCAATCCTGACACCATTAGATACTCTGCAAATATAAAACAGAACGTGAAGCAACTAAACTTCAATGAAACAAAATAAAACATCTATAATTTATACCTTTGCTCCATCTGAAATATTGTCCCAGTTTCCACCACTTAAAGAGAACTTTCCATTCCCTATACGCAGCAGTATCTCTTCAGGGGTATCATTGGGCCCATTAGCAAATGGGGTATAGCTATAAATAAAACACATTTTAATATCAGTGAGAGGATAACATACATAGACATTGATCAATACAAAACTAATACAAATATTAGAATAAATTAAAAACACCATATATTTCTCCATTGTTAATATCAAATGTTATATTTCAGAGACTTAACTTAATATCAAAAAATATTTAATAAAATGAAATTTGCCTACACTTATCCTTTTTTGGATCAGTTTTATAATACAAAATATATATAAACCTACATTCTTAAAACCAGACCACAGTAAACCATACAATTTTCAACTTTATCAGACATAAGTAAATGCCTCTACTATGATGAAAACATTCATTTTATGTATTTCTAATGTATACATTGCTTGGGCTTAATTCATTCATTGATATTTTATCTTAACATTATTAGAGCAATTGGGTAAATATTTTTAATTAGTATTATACAATGAGTTAATTAGATATCGATATCAATAAAGATTTCATAGGCATTATAATTAAAATATAGGCTAATTTATCATCATTAAGATAAAATAGTTTAGAAATAATTATGGAATGACAAGAAGTAATCATTTTTATGAAAGAACTGAAACTGATATTCAAATACTGGTATCTATATACTGATTTATGGTTCAAATCTCAAGTAAGTGAATGAATCAGTATGTTAATTTCCTCATCTAATATTGAGAGAATGCTAAATATACCCAAACATCACAGCCACTTCTTTTTAGTCACCATGTAAATATTTTTAAATGGTAGCCTAAAGATAGTATTTTATGTTCTAAAGCTCAGCAAGTTTGATTGAATTTACATGTAAACTTTCCCTACTTGTGCTGGAGTCTATATTTAAATATGCTGCCTAATTTTGAAGTTTCTGAAAAGGCACACAAGGCCAGGGAGACAGCTTAGTGGGGTAAGTGCTTGCCTGGAAAGCGCAAGGTCCTGAGTTTGATCCCTGGTACTGCAAGAAAAAAAAAAGTATAAAAAGGCTCACAAACTGTATTAATATATACAATTTCGATAAATTGTGGAATAAAAATAATCAGTTTTATACTAAGATGCAGTGTGTGCCAGATATATATACCAGATAAAATTTAATTTTTAGAGAAAAATCATAATTAAATTCTTTATATGTTCTTGCCAACCTGGACTGTTTCCTTATGAGAATAATCTCTACAGTCATAAATTTGCAATTTTAATTAAGTCTCACTCATAACTAAGAATAAAAGAACATTTATATTATTTGTAAATTATCAATATAAGCAAATACAAATTACTTTAAATATATACTGAACATATATATTTTTTTCTTTTATGGAAAGGTAAATGTATGTTTTGTAGTTTTATATGGGTTAGCATAACATTTGAATGTGTCATACATAAAAAAAATCTTAGTAAATTTCTATTGCCAAGATAACCAGCATTCAAGCTCTTTAAAAAATAATTAGTACCAAACAGTTCACTGAGGAGATTTTTATTAATTTATTTGCAGAACTTGGAATTGAACTCAGGCCCTTGCACTTCCCAGGCAAGTGCTTATTCTGCTGAGCTATCTTGCCAGCCCCTAGATTCCTATTTAAATGTGGAATACTTTATGTTTATAGGAAGACAGTATAAAGTAATGTATACAGTTCAAAAGATCAAAATATAATGCAGTTTATCATTTTATATGTATTATATTAATTTATGTCTTTGTCAATTACAAATTTGTATTGTATTAATTCTTATTTCAATTGAAAGCAGTTTCCTAATTAATGACTCATCATATGTCTCAATTTATGTTTTTAAATTTGTAAAACAGAAATATTTTGAAATATTTGTAGGATTTTTCTTGAGGCTATTTTCATCTATCCTCTTCCTAGATGAAAACATATAGATGAAACTTAAGGAATGATGTGGGTACTGGAGTTTCTTACCCAGCCAACATCGTGTAAAGAAGGACTCCTAAACTCCAGATATCACAAGCAGCATCATATCCCTGTTGCATAAGAACCTGAGAAAGAAAACATTATTTGGCATTACTTGGTATAAAGTTAATTTTTTAATAAAACAAAATTGTTATATTTCTAATAATCTCATAACTGGGAAATATGTGAAAACTTAAATAATTCCATACATTTAATATTAAAGGAAACAATTCTGTAATTAGCAAGCACTGAATAAAAGGTTATTAGTACAAGCTGATAAAGTAACAGGTCATTTTCTAAAACAAATTTGTAAAGACATAATCTCTGACCTCAGTGAGCTTTTACTCTTCTTAGGAAATCGGTAGTGCAGACATCTAAACTTAAGAGTAATAACATACAGAGAGTTGAATATACAGTACACAGTACTAATGTTGATAATACTGACTATATGAGAAAGATATTATCTTTCTATTTTTAAGATGAGGTAACTAAGAAAATGTATGTAAATTGTAAATGTATATAAATTGCCCAATGTCACAAAACTTCTCAGTAGTAAAGCATGTGTTCTGATTCTAGAGCCTATTTATTTAATATATATAACTGGCTCCTTGCTGTACAAGAGATTGCACAAAAATATATGCATTTAGAAAATTAAGAAAAGCTTACAAACAAGACTAATGTACAAACCAGTAGTATATTTCTGGTCTATGAATATAGATTTGGTAAATTCTAAATGGCATCATTATTTTTCCGTAACACCACTCGCAGAACTCATTTTGTTCTTGGGATCAGCATTAGTAAAAATCAAATATTTTCACTACCTATACAGGTGACATTTCTCTATGAAGTTAATAAAGCTTGTTAGAGAAATAAGGAACCAAAGCCACCTTTTTCATTTATGTCAACAAGCTCACTGGCAAAGCCTCTAGGCATAAGACTACAATAGAAATGCTATTAATGTATTTACACTGAGGATTACAAAATTTTAGCATGAGCTTTTTATGATAAGACTAAAATATTAAATTTGTTTCTTACAAATGTCAGGCACCAATAATGAGTGCATAACTAACAAAAATTTAATATATAATGAATTTTCCTGCTTGAAATATATTTACAAGAACACATGAGCAAATTATAAAAGACAAAGAGTATATGAATGTGTGTGTATGTGTGTGTGTATATATATACATATATATATATATATACATATATATATATGTATATATATATATATATAATTGCCTCAAATAAATAATACAAGTAGGCACTCGAAAAGCCTTAATAAATGACAGTATAGAAATACACTATTCACATTATGTACAATGTAAATTGGTATGTTCTAGTAATTAACTAAACCTGTGTTGTTTTCATTATTTATATCTTTTCTGTTTCTCATCAAATTTTATAGCGCTAGGAAAGCATATGTTTTCACTTAAACAGGTTTTGCATTTTTCCCTGGTGAATTAATTCATAATCATTCTCAAAGGCCACCACTTTGGACAGAGGACTGTTTCCATAGCCTTTCAGGTTACAATAGTGCACACTTAATAGTACCAGCTACACAAGAAACTGACATAAGAGAACCACTTGAGCAGAGAAATTGCAAGCTGGTCTAGGCAACCCAGTCCCTGTCTCAAAGAAAGGGATTGCCTCCATATTTCCATAACCTTTCTCATTATGAGAAGAAAAGTGTTACACTGGAGATGCAATGTTGCTTAATTACGGCCAACTGGAAAAAACTACATTTAGATTTGTAATACATTTAAATGTATTTTGCATAGAAGAAGTAGAGGCAATTCACTTTTGTTTTATATTTAATGTCAATGTCCTATAATAGTAACAAAATATAATGATAAAAGGAAACAACACAAGGAATTAGAACCAGTGAGAAATGTACAGTGCAAAGGCTATGCTTTACAATGGGTTTCAGTGGTGTCAAGTTAAATATAGAGGAGGAAAAAAATTCATAATTGAGGAAGTCGGTGTCATAACCTTGTCTTCCACTTGGCTTCCCAAAATGGCCAAAAGGAACATATGCAGAAATTTTTATGACTTTTGCTTTGTAGTTTGAATTAATTAATATTTGGAGTACAACATATGATGGCCCAGAGCCATGGACAGCAATTTCAACATTATTTTATTAAGAGCAGCAAAGACCACATTCCTAAGCTTTAGTATCAGCTCCATTAATTCAGGAGCACTTGTAGTGCTCAGGAGGCATTATATAACAGTTGAGTAATAGAATGTATTTCTCTTTATAAAAGACTATAATTATTTGGAGATACATTAAATTACTTACATATATGTAGGAGAGGAAATCTATAAAATAAATCTTAATAGGTTAATTGGAATGATGCATATGCTAAAAATCAGATGAATAGTCTCTCCTTAATATTAAACTAATAACAATCAGCTTTTCTCTTAGTAAACCATTCAACTTTATGCACTGTGATTAAGTAATTAAAACAAAGCCCTATGAGTGCCATTTTTTATTCAACTCCCTGATGAATTTCTGGTTATATTTTAAAAGCGTTTTTTATACTTTTCTTTTAACTTTTGACAAGTTCTGAAATTTTGGAAACAAATACTGCTAAAAAGATCTCTTCATTTTATGCATAACAAATTATAAATATTGGCTCATTGTTATCAGGCACTTTAACATTTGATAAAAAATTTTAAAGCATTTCAAAAATATGACAACCAAAAGGAGGTCAGGAACTAGTTATACAGACATGGTTTTCATATATTCACCTAAAAACCTTCATTATTAAACTGGTAAAAGTGTGTTACTGCATTAGAAGTTTAATAAGATATAAAGCAACATTGGGATACAGACTGCTGTATATTTGCACACATTTAAAATGTTTTCCTCTAATTCTTTATCTTCAAGTGTTTACCTAACGACTGATCAAAACAGAGACATGCCACATACAGTATATTTTATTTTAAACATCTATTTTACACATGCTCAGTTGGGAAACATCTTCCTCACTATTTTCGTAGGAATAATATAAAGAAGTTTAGGTCACAAAATGAAGTGAGGATTAAGAAACCAGCGATTACTCTATAATTTATTCTTCTGTCTACTGCACACATCTGTTATAACATTCATGAAGACCATATAGCTTCCACTGAATAGAAGCACCCTAACCCCAAATGTTGCTTCTTGTCTTAAAAAAATACTGAAATGTTCCAGAGAATATAGTATTTTCTTTTCTTCAAACCTTTATTTCATGCACCGAGAGGTAATACACTGACCCCTTGTTGTATCAACATACTGACTTTTATTTTGAAAAGCAGTTTCTATTTCACATAAAGCAGTAAAAACATGTAAATTGACTATTATGTGAATTTCACTAAATATAGATTTAATCATATTCTCTGAATCTATGCATAATTCATGTAAAGGAAATTCCTTAGAAAAAGTCTGTAATGCAAATATTACTCTTGTTTTTCAATACTAATACCTTAAAGCAAGATAAAAATTTTTGAAGAATTTTTCATTATCCAAAAGATACCTGCTTCGCCGGGCGTGGTGGCTCACGCCTGTAATCTCAGCACTCGGGAGGCTGAGGCAGGAGGATCGGTGCGAGTTCGAGACCAGCTTGCGCTACAAAAGTGAGCTCAAGGCTAGCCTGAACTGCATAGTGAGACCCTGTCTCAAAAAGACAACAACAAAAAAAAAGATACCTTCTTCAATTTTCAATGCTAGAAAAATTATTTTTCTAGTAGATGCCTTTAAAACAGTAAAATAAAATCCTCCCCTGAAAAGGCTACTATATAATATATGAGTATGAGAGAGGAGAACTTCTTCAAATTATTTTATTCCTAATTTGGCAAATGAAACATTTTAAACCTGAAGTTTTAGGTATTTTCCATACATGATGATCTTGTATGCTAGTTACTAAACTGAACACTTATATTAGGCATTATTAGAATTCACTAATTTAAAGAATATTATGCTGAGAAAAAACAAAGTAATTCAATTTGCCTATCATAGCTTATACAGAACTTTGTCGACATTGACATAAAGAAAAAGAATGAAAGGTAAATGCTAAAATTTTTAAAGAATACCTCTGGTGCCACAAAGTTTGCAGTGTAGCATGGGGTTAAGAGAAGTCCACTTTCTCCTCGAAGTTGTTTTGCAAACCCAAAGTCACAGATTTTAATCGAATCTGCATTAGCTGATTCATCCATGTATAGAATATTACTAGGCTTAAGATCCCGATGAACAACCTTGAACACAAGGAATAATTATTATATTTCTATAGCTAAATACATTTTTGTGAAATAATTGTTTTGCATTAGCAGGAAAAGAAAATTCCACTTACAATACAGAATTAAGATGTGTTATGTACATGTGCAAACCTACACATGGAATATGAGTACTATGTACTACAAACATGTATTCATAAAGAAAAACTGAGAAAAATATTTTGAAAATGACATTTGCTCTAACCTATGATCAAGTTATACACAGAAAATTATCTTGGAATGTTTCTAGGAAGAATTAATTTTTGTATGAATCTGTGATTGACAATCTTCAGCCCAGTTAAGGAAACAGTATTCCATGCCATGAAAAGTGAGGAAGAATTCTCCAAACCAATAGAAAAATAATGCAAATATGGGTATGAGACATTTTATAATTTCAAGCCTGGCTCCCCAGGCTAGAGATGGGTAATAGAATGAAAAAAATTGTAAGGCAAGTGCTCAGTAAAGCACTCTCCAGTACCACAAGCTTGTTGGTGACCCTGTCCATGACAGAAAGTTATAGTTCATACAAGTTTTACTCAGGGAGAGAGATTTGGTCTGAAAGTGACCTCATCTGCAGCAAAAACATTAAGCTGTACAAATCCTCAGAGAAATATAACCAAAGGTCATTTGGACAGAGTCCCTATTATTAAGAACTAATCCTCTCTGGGGAGTTGAAGGATCAAGGCAATCACAGCTATGACTCCCTCCCAGTAGATGATAGATTACAGTGCTGCACTTATATACTATTTTTCCTGCATTATCTTCTTATAGGTCATGGATGATGTGCTAATGATTTTTTTTTCATTTTATGTATTTGGTATGGGGTCTCACTATGTAGCTTGGACATGTAGTGATCCGCCTGTTTTCAGCCTCCCCAGCACTGAGATTCATAGGTGTGCCCCACCACCCCTAACTCGGTGGCCTTCTCAGCACCTCCAGGAGCAGGGCCAGCAGAGAACGTGGGACTGAAGATGGAACCCTCGTCCCTGTGCTTGACAAAGCATGTGCTTAGTCCACTGAGCCGTCTTGCTGGCTCCTGTTTTTCACTTTAATGCTAAATTTGTTTTATTTACATGTGGAAACTGCCACTGTTAAGTTTTTATCTCCCCTCTAAGCAGTGCTGGGGATCAAGTGTGACACATAAGTACAGTGGATAGGTGCTGTCCTGCTGGATTACATTACTAATCCCAGTGAGAAGAATGATAGTTGACTTAAGACATCACTTTGTCTGACTTGAATCTCACTAGATATTTCCACCTAAAGAAGGGTAAGAAAATCTCCCCCACAAACACATTGACTACAAGAAGGAACAGATTGAAGGGGGGGGGGTGGAAGTTTTAGTTTTCGACATTTATCACACACACACACACAAAAAAAAAAAAACTGCAGAAAGAAACAGTATTTTTGTCAAAATACACCTACAAAATATTTCAGAAGATTGTTTCATTTACCTTTGAGACAATATGCTGATGAATTTAGGGAAAATTCCAGAGAGGATATACTCCAAATATACTGCTATTTGAATCATACCTACCTTCCTCATCCATCCTGGAACCTGGGATTGCACTCGGGCCCTTGTGCTTGTCAGGCAAGTGCTTATTCTACTAACCTATCTCCCCAGCCCCCTGTGAATCACACCTACTTTATCTAACAGAGGAAAGCTACCTTCACAAGACTTGCCGTGAAAGTAGGTCAATCAAGCTGTGACTCATCACATGCTGTGTCAATTTTGAACGCATTAATCATGAACAAATAAATCATAGAGAAAATATAGGAAAATATTTTTTAGAATAAAACTTAACACTTCATGAAAGATTTATACCCAGAACAGATGGTCAAGAGAAACCTTCCTCTTAGAAAAGCCTCTCATAAAAGGTTAAGTGCATTCTATTCCAACAGATGTATATATAAATCATGAGGCTGAATCTGAGGAACTATGAAAATATAGAAGGCAACATGACTTCTCAAGGGTTGTTACTTCTACAGTGACTGATCCCACTGTTATAGAAATTGATATAATACCAAATAATTCAAAACAATTAAAAATTGATAAATTCAAAAGAAGGGGAATCAAATAATACTGGAGGAAAAGTAAGAAAATAGCATTTTTGAAAATGGGAAGGAGACCAAGAATTGAAAGTAGCAGGAAGAGAGTGAAGGGGTATGAAATGAAAGAAAGAAAGAAAGAAAGAAAGAAAGAAGAGAGAAATTGAGATGTATTTTTACACATATCAATTCTCCATAATTGTAATTGGTATGTACTATAAACATGTACTAAGGAAAAAACTAAAAAACTGTGTGACTTAAGTAGACAACAAAATATATGAAAGAAAACTTTCATAAAAAGATTATAAAAAGAAAAAAATGTTGAGAATCAAACATTCAATAAAAGAAAACCCTTAAATACCTTTAAATGAAAAATCACCAATAGCCCAGGATTAAGCTGAAGACAGAGTGTCCAGGCTTCAACATAGGTAGGTATTTAGACAGGAATAAAGCAAAAATTATAAACAAAATATATAACCTTTCTGGGACATGAGTAAAAGAACAAACGTAAGAGAGCTATGAAATACACGCTACAGACACAAAATTTATTAAGTAAAATATCCCACAAAATTTCCTTTATCTTGAGAAATATGTTGACATTCAGGTAATGGAGGAATTTAGAATTTCCAACAGAAGTGAGAAGAAGTGAATCTTCCCATATTACACTATAATATTTCAACAGCACAGAACAAAGTAAGCCTAAAAGCAGCAAGGTAAAAACTCCAAATCACTTGTAAACACAAGATCATCTGAACGACAAATTTCTCAACAAAAGCTTTAAGAGTGGGAGGATACTGAATGATGAAACCACATAATTGTGTCCAATAAATTCATCTTTCATAATCAAAGGAGAAATAAAAACATTTTAAAGTCAGCAGGACTACAGGAATCACTATACTGGCATAACAGTGCAGTTTAGAGGAACACCGTATAGAAAAAAAGGAAGAAAAAGAAATAAGTAAATGACTAGTATGAAAGAATCAAGCATCAGAAAATCAGCACAATCTAAGGATCAATCTATCTATCTGTCTGTCTGTCTGTCTGTCTGTCTGTCTATCTATCATCTATCTATCACCTATCAAACGTGAATATAAATGAGCTTAAATCTTCAAGTAAAAGACACAAATTGGTGGACTGGATTTTAAAAAAATGATGCCACTATGTGCTACATGTAAGAATAACATTTTGTCAATGATATACTCTGACAAAAAATGGCAGTCCTAGTAAATGGATTCCAAAATTTTGTAGGAATATCTATACTGAGGCAACAAAACTGATTTCAAGTCAAGGCAGAAGATATAAAGAAAGTCAGTATATATTGGAAAGCGGAATAAGCCACCCAGAAAATATAACAAGAGCAAATACATATGCCACATACTTCATGAAGGAGCACATCTAGATACTAAGAGAGAAATACTAATGTAATAATAGTGGGTGACTTGAGTACATCCCCCTCACAAATTGGTAATCTAGACTAAGAATTCAATAAACAGTTAAGATAAAAATGCTATATATCAAATGGACTAAGAAAATATCTACAGAATACTTCAAGCACATAACTCATAGTCTTTTCAAAAGTCCGTAAAATTTCTCCAGAACCAGATATTATTTTAGGCCTATTGTGGTTTGTATCTAGTCATTCTCCCAAAGCCTCAAGAACATCATGGGGCTGTCAAGGGCATGGCTCAAGGGGTGGGGCTTTAGGTAGCCTGGCTAAGAAAGGCCCTAACTGTTAAACTGACAGCACGCCAGAGTGCCACACACACCCACCAGGTGGCAGTTTCGCGCGGAAGCATGCAGCAGATCATCCTGGACAGGGCAGCGCCAGCCTCTCCTCCAGTCCCTACACGTACAGCGGTTCTAAACCTGTGGGTCGCGACCCTGGCGGGGATCAAACAACCAAAACACAGGGGTCGCCTAAAGCCATCAGAAAATGTTACAAATTTGGAATTACAAATTTGAAGTAGCCACCAAAATTATTTTTTGGTTTGGGGTCACCGCAACATGAGGAACTGTATTGCAGGGTCACGGCATTAGAAAGGTTGAGAGCCACTGATATAAAACATGGGCAGTGTCTTGAAACCTCCAGGAACTGTGAGCCAAATAAACCTTTCCTCCCCTAAGCTTGTGTGTCGGATATCTGTCCCAGTAATGATAGAATAGTGACTAAAACAAGGCCATAAAGCAAATGTTAAATGAAAATTGAAATAAGCTCATGTAATATCATTGGATAATATAAACATACTAGAAATCAACAAGAGAGGCTACAAAAGCTATATGAACATATGGAGATCACACGAACACACGAACACCTCTGAACTAGCACAGAGTCATTGCAGAAATTAGGGAAGACATTTTTTTAAATCTTAGAATGAAATAAAGTGGAAACACAATATGCCAGAATGTGAGTACAAGAAGTTCTGAGAGAAAAGCTTATAGCTAACAATGCCTATATTAAAATCCCATGATATTTCAAGTAAGTAAACTAACAATACATATCAAGATCTTTCAGGCATAAGAAAATCAAATGAAATCCCTAAGGAAGAAAAGAAGCAAATATGAGAGCTTAAATTAGTCAAAAAAAAAACTGAAAGAATAATAAATAAATGATGAAAACAGGAAAAAAAAAGGAACTAGGATGGGGTAAAGGGGAAAGAACAGGGAAAATGAAAAAAAATCAAGTTAGTCATATTGTTAGTGTCTTTTAGTTCACTGAAAAGGAAGGATAAATTTTAAAAAATGAAACAGTTGATTCTTTGAAAAGCAAAATGAGATTGCTAATCCTTTAGCAAAATTATGTAAAAAAGACAAATAGAGTTAATACAAAACAGCAAATGAGGGATATATTGTATACAACAGAAATCCAGAGGATCATTAGAAATTATTTTAAAAACATACTCCCAGAAATTAGAAAATCTAGGAGAAATAGATATATTTCTAGAGACACACAACCAATCAAAATTGAATTAAGATTATACAAAAGCTAAGCAGAGAATAAAAGGCAATGCATTGGATGAAGTAGTAAATATGTCACCAAAGAAAAGTGCAAAACTGAATAAATATACTGCTTAATTATGTGAGATCTTTAAAGCCCAACTAACATCAGTGATCCTAACACTTTTCCATGAAAATGAAAAAAAATGTTTCCAAAATCATTATAAGTAGTCAGTATCACCCTGATCCCAAAACTTGACAAAGACCGAATTAAAAAATTTAATAAAAAAACTGATGATGAACACAGATGTTCAATACAATTCTTACACAGAGAATTCGAGAATATATTAAAAATATCATAACCATGGTGAATCATGTTTCATGTCAGAGATGCAAGGATGGTTCAACATAAACAAATCAAAGAAAATAATATAATATATACATAAAATCAAGGGTAAAAGTCATCACATGATCATCTCAATAGATGCAGAAGTACCCTAAAAAATTCAACTTTTCAATGAAGAGAGAACAAGGAGAAAAGTTAGGAAACATGGCAGGGACAAAATCATATATTTATGTACACAAGATAGTTAAGACAATTGTCCTAAAAATCTCCAATAGGATTTCAAAACTAGCAGTTAATTGTTAGAATTCTCACCCGGACTAACTATACATGCTAATATTTGTTAAATAAGCAAGTACACTGAGGATAGCAACTTGCAACACTAAAACCATGCTTGGACGGGCCAGGGAGGTGGTTCATTGTTCTAAAGTGCTTGCTTAGGAAAGCTGAGGCAACCATAGGGTCTGTGATTTGATCCCTTACACCACACGTTAGGCCAGCACCACCCTGAGGGGAGGCTGAGCTGGCCATAAAAAGAAAAAAAATAGCTCCGTGACACAAGTGCCTGCCTGGCAAGTACAACGTCATGAGTCCGAACCAAGGACCTGCGAAAGAAAAAACTCACTTATGAAAATAAATTTAAAAAAATGTTTGGAATGTCTGTCATTATGGGCCTCTAGATCCTTGCTTCTTCTAATGTCATATCAATTATCCCCAAACTGCCTCTCAAGTAAATGAGAAATTTTGTTTTTTAAAAAGTAATTTTTAAAAAGTAATAAAAAAGAATAAGAGACAAGGAAAATATGCCATAGGATTACTCTGCTACAGTTTAGTATATGGCTAACTTCCTAAATTTCTGTGTAAAAATGTGTAACTATTTTTTCACATCTATAGGGATTTAAAGTTTAGATTATCAGTGATTGATGGGAGATATGTGTTACATGTTATGTCTAGGGCATTTGATATTGAGAATGATAGTGATGTTAAGCTCAAGTGCCTATGTTATAGGAAATAAAAATATGAAACTTCTCTTCTGGAAGGTTAACAAATTAAGTTGGCAGACCAAAAAATTAGAGAAAAAGAAGGGCTACAAGGATAGCCAATATTTTAGCCATAGCCCTTCAAGGTCAGTGAGGACTCAGTACATAAGAAAATGTGTACTGTAATATCCTATAACTCAGTGGTGTCACATATTCTCTGTTCAAGTTTATGGGGCCACAGAGGAAAGGGATCAATGAAATATAGTGTACCTAAGGTGAGTCACCTAGAGAGGAAACATTCTCTCAGGCTTTCACAGACAGCAAACTCATCAAGCAATGGACCTGACTCATCCAGATAACTCACATTGACAGAAGTTCTACAAAACACTATATTTGGTTACAAGGTAAATCCTGAGGAGATTTGATCTTGTTAGATACAAAAGCTACATTTTTTGTTATATAGGTCTTGCTTTATATTGGTCTTAATCGTCCAACAGTAAAGTCTAACAATGTGGTTTAAAAAGCAAAGGTATATTAATATGCTCAGCTGTAAAAGGCTGAAGTCAACGGCTTCCGACATTTCCAGTTCTGCTGATAACCCACTACTATTATGGACTATTGGACTATTATACAACTACTTTCTCTTAATTCAACGAAAAGAAAGATTTGTACTTATAGTGTTTAGACAGGATATCATGTTTGCATCTTGTACTCTGAACAACTACTACAAAGACAACAATATACAATGTATTAATTATTGTATCTGTCCTACTAACTTGTTATGAAACTATCTCATTACTATTTATTTTTCATTAAAATTAATCAAAAAATAAAAAATGACTGAAACCATAAATTATGCTACACAGACCTGGGGCTGAGGTAAAGTTATATAAGAAATACACAGTGATGACTGGTTCAAGGTGGCCCTGAATAAATTCATTTGTTTCATTCATTTTCTGTATTAATGGTTTTAGAAAAAAGCAAGCTCAATACTGGTAAATACCAAGTTAGTTAACCATATGCATTCCTGTATGTGTATGTACATATTAACATTTGCATGTAAGGACAACAAAGTAAACATCAGAATCATAAAAAAATATCCAATACATTTAATAAGCAGAGCACCTCAACATAATAAAGGTTATGTACACTAAACTCATGATTCATATCATACTCAGAAGTGTAAATATGCAAGCATTTCTCATAATATAAAAAAGACAAATGTGTCCATTCAGTAGTCCTATTCAATAGAGTACTTGAAATTTTAACCAGAGCAGGGGAAGAAGTAAAAATAACAAAAATAGGAAAGAAAGAAGTCAAGTATTTTTATTTTCGAATGGCAGAATATTTTACCTAGAAGATCACGAAATTAATTCGTAAGACTTTTCAATCTGATGGACAATTTAGCAAAATGGCAGGATATAAAATTAATACATATAAAAAAGTCAGTTACTTTTCCATGTACAAAGAAAAAACCCCTGAGAAAGAAAGCAGGAAAACAATTCCATTCACATTTTTTAAAGTGCCTACAAACTAACTTAGACAAGGTGGTTAAAGATGTCCAAAATGGAAAATGCTGAATATGGAAGAAAGGTATCTTCTATGGTAATATACTGGCAAAATTGATATTGCTAAAATGGCTATATTTTCAAATGCAATGCACAAATTCAGTGCTACCCTGAGCAAATTACCAAGTATTCTTCAGATAAAATAGAAAAAGAAGCATTCCTTAGAAAAGAGCACCGGTGGAGATACAATATTACCCAGTTCAAAATATATTATACAACCATGGTAACAAAACCAGCATGATACCAGAATAAAAACAAACTCTGACCAATGAAATAAGATAAAGGACTAGAAACAAACCTATGTAAATTATAGTCATACTATTTTTTCACAAAGGGGCAGAAACTTGTTGAAGACAGCCTCTTTATCACATGATGCACTGAAAACTGCTTCATGCAGAAGGTGGAAACTACATCCGTATCTCACCCTGTATAAAAATCAACACAAAATAAATTTAAAAACCGATCAAAAATCCAAGTATAAGACATGAAACTTTGAAATTCTCATAGGAAAATATATGGGAAACCCTTTAAGTCATAGATATTTGCAGAAACTTCCTGAATCGGACTCCAGTGACATAAGAAATAATAGCAAGAAACAATAAGTGGTACTACATAAAATTAAAAGTTTCTTCACCACAAATGAAACGATAAACAAAGTGAAGAGACAGCCTGTACAAAGGAAGAAAATATTTGGCAGCTACTCCTTTGACAGATCATAATATCCAGAATATATAAAGAACTCAAAACTATCCCAAAAGCTAAAAAGCCCAATCAATAAAGTGGCATAGAAGTTCAATAGCCACTTCTCAAAAATATGAGAAACCCAAATGATAAATTAAGAGCAAAATAAGAGATAAATAATAGGAAGTAGGGAGATAGATATTTCTCAGTATGAAGGGATCAAGCGATGGAGGGAAGGTGGATGGAGGGAAGGAAAAGAAATTATAAAAGGTAATCAAGATGTGTTAAGGAAATAGATGTGCCAACTCCACACAAGGAATGTAAACATTATATAGAGACATATCTTTTTTAATGTAGACTCCTCCCTAAAATACAAATAAATCATGTTTTCTCTCATAAAAGAAATATTGATATGGGGGTGTAATGGATTATTTCTATGTGTCCACCTCAAACCTCATGCAGTGATAGGACAGTCTTCTAGATTTTGTGATTGATTAATGATCCAATGCTGGTATTATGGGTGTGAGTCCTCTTATGTAATAGCCTGAGTGCAGCATAAGGGAGACAGCCTTGTTCTCTGCTATAGCTACTGCTTCTCCCTTTTATAATTGCTGTCTTGCTATTTTCCACTGCGGTAAACTGCTGCCCTTGGCCATTTAACACCCTGCTTTGGAGCCAGCTGATTATGGACTGAAATCTCCACAAATGAGCTAAATAATACTTGCCTTCCCTCATTGGGGGTGTCAGGTATTTTGTTCCAGCAATGAGAGAAAAGTAAATGGTATGGGAGAGGAGAAAGAAGGTGAGTGAGAGAAGAAATGAACATAGATAAGGGATCATTAGAGAATAAGAAACAAACAAAGGAATGGTGAAATGGAAAGTGAGATGGAAGGTGAGAGTAATCTTTAATGTATGTTATAAATATACAAAAATTAAATCTATTCTGTTTAATATATGCTAATTAAAATTACCTCTATCAAACATTGCTTCAGATTCTATTTGAGTCATTTTTCTACCATTTTTATATTATTTACTTCTTTTCTTGTACCAGGAATCATACTCAGGACCTCATGCCTGCCACACAGGCACTGTGCCACTGTGATATATCCCCAGTCCTATTACTATTTATTTATTTATTTATTTAGTACAGGGTCTCACTATACAGCTTGGGCTGAGCTCAAACTTAGACTGTTGAGCTATCTCCCCAGCCTTATACCATTTTTAATTTCCACTTTTAGATGTGATTTTGGACGTGAATGACAGATACCTAATTTCACATTTCCCAATCCAGAGTAAATAATTATAAATTCTAAATATAATGCAAAAATCAACTATCTAAAGAAGATGAACTGCAGCACACATCAGATAGGCAATAGCTATTTGATTTAAGGGGAAAATATCAGCAGCTATACAAGGGGATTTCTACAGTATATCTACAGCTTTTATCCAATTAATTGTAATGCAGTTAGGCCATTGTGGTAAAGATATGAAAAATAGTGGGCAACTCAGTATGCTGAGGGAAGAAATACTATATATGTCAGTTGTAATATCTGAATCCAAAAAAATGTTGAACTTTAAAGCAGTTCATACACAGATAAATACTTGTTGTTCAAAATTTACAATTTTTAGTTCAAGACAGCCAAGATCACTCACTCACACAAAGGATATAATTGGGGATGGGGAGAGAGCTCAGTAGAATAAGTGCTTGCATAGCAAGCTCAGAGGCCTGAGTTTAATCCCCAGGTTTTCAAAATAATAACAACAATAACAACAACAACAATAATAATAGAGAAAAATAGCAAAATAGAAATATCTAGATTTTGTTATTATCAGAAGGTGTATATCAATACCAAATGATACACAAGGACCAAAAAATAGAACACAGTTGCACAAAAAACAATCAACTGAATGACTGAAAGTGACAAAAACTTTAAATTAGCTATTATAACCATTATCCATAAAGTAAAAGGAAACATATTTATATTAGAAACAGCGAAGATGACCAAACAAAATACAGACTGAAAAATTCTGAAATTCTCTAGATGATGCATTTTTACTACTACTATTCACTTCAGTTAATCTAGTCTTACACTTAATCAGCAGTCTAAAATACTGAAAACTTTTTGTTTAAGGAGAAAGGAAAAAGTGTAACTCATATTTGAATGTATAATACTCTATAATTCCTGTCATATGTACTCAATATTTGTGTGTTACTAATGTATTTGATGTAAAAAAAACTGAAGGTGTATAAATTAATACATCAGTGAAGAGATCTTTGACATTCTCAAAACAATGGTCAACCCGTACAGTGTGATGTTGAAAAAAAATAAAATAATGGTTAAAAAAAGGACTGCCAAAGAACGATATCATAGAATCACTCATTTTCTTTAGTTAATGCAAGTTTTTTCAAAATATACAAAATATATGCTACAAACTCACACATAAAATTGGTCATTATTTTTTGTTACTTATAAATAAATCGTGCATAATTTTAGTATATTTTTAGTCATTTTTCATTGATAATGTTTATTTTATTTTTTTTCATTGATAATGTTTAAAAGATACATATACATATAGTGATAGCACTCATTCAAATCTAGATTTGTAAACAATTGCTATTTTGAGGACTTCTGTAACTATAATAAAAGCTGACATTATTTAACTAATTTATTTATTAATGCATTTCACACTCATTCATAATGACCCTCCTGGTTTTGGCCTCCCCAGTGCTGGGAATACATCCATGCTCCCCCATGCCTGCCCCATCTCAGTGGCTGGCTCAGTGCACCCAAGAGCAAGACCAGCACAGCATGTGGTGCATGGGAGCAAACCCCTGTTTCTGTGCTTTATTAAATAGGCACTTAGTCTGCTGAACTATCTGTCCAGCCTAAATTTTTCTATTTATGCATTTGGTTCAGCTTCTTGCTCTGCACCTCAGACTCATAGTGATCCTCTTGTCTCAGGCTCCCCAGTGCTGGGATGATAGGCATGTGCCACCACGCCTGTGCCCACGATGGGGCCAGCATGAGCATGCGGTGCCAGGCATCAAACCCAGGTCCTTGTGCTTTCCAGGCAGGCTCTTAGACAACTGGGCTATCTCCATTGCCCCAAAAGCTGACATATTTGCAAATAAATTCATTGTCTTCTTTATGAAGTGACAGTGAATTACAAAATAAAAAGTTGGCTCTTCTATCACAACTTTTATTTTTTTTTTTCAGATAGACCTTTTAAATATATTCCAGGGCAGCCTTGAACTCATTATGTAGCCCATGGTGAGTTCTTAACTCGAGGCAAGCCACCTGCTTCATCCTGCTGAGTGATGGGATTATAAGCATGTGCTACTGTGCCTGGAAGCCAATACAAAATTTTATTCATCAATATTTGAAATGGTTACAATCCAAATTTTCTATCATATTTGTGGAAAGAATTTGTAAAGGCCAAAATATATAGTCCTCTTAGCTCTATAGCTTTCTATGCTAGGTATAGTATCATTTCAAAAATTTTCACAGTGTGTCATTCCATCATTCTATTAGGTTTCACTTTAACTTTATTTAAGATCAGTGATTTGAAAGACAATGGAAGTACACATAGATGGTTTAAATCATTTTCAAAACCAATCCAGTATCACATCTAGGCAAATCATCAGTGAGAATAGACATAAATCATTAACCAATTTCTTAATCTATAACAACGTTCACTTCATCATGAGGTTCATTAGATTATCATCTATATACATATATTAATGAGAGAAATGAAAACTTTGTTACTATGGTATAATCTCCTGTATATTATTTTACAGAAATATTATTCCCATAATTGAGGAATATAACTTACACCTTGGCAATGAAGATAATCAACTGTTTGAGTTATTACAAACAGTACTTCACTAGCCTCCTGTTCTGAGAAACATTTTTGTTTGAGAATACGGTCCAGTAGCTCTCCTCCTTTCATCAAGTCTGTAACAAGGTAAACATATCTACCATCATCAAAGACCTAAAAAAGAACATATTGTGAAGATGTTATTATCTCTTCTTCAATTGTAATTCTGAACTTTTATAAAAATATGTTTGCAGTACTCTGTCTTGACGGTGAACCTCAGGTATTAAAACAACATTATTTATAGTCAATATGGTAAGGCTATATGACAGGTTAAGTCAGCTAAACAACTTATTACATGCTCATGTCTTCAATATTTATTTTTTTTTAATTCTGAAGTTGTAAATTTTTGTTCATTACAATGTAAATTTAAAATTTTTGTGTCTCTCAAATGACATTACATTTTTATTATACTAAGGTTATTTCTCCTCCCTACGAGTTTCTTTTTGACAGTTTACATTATTTCCTATTTCCTAGTCTATTATCTGGCATATTAAGTTGATATTGTGAACCAAAAATAAGAAAATATATAGTTAGGAAGTATATATGTGTGCATGTACATATACATACACTCCTATTACTGACTGGATAATGGTGACTAAGACAACATTCCTTTCCACTCACTTGTATTTGAGCAATATCCCAGAGCCAATCTTCTTCCCACAGTTACCTGTAACTTAAGCAGTGTGAACCCTGAAATACATGTAATTCTTGAAAGCCCCTAACTCAGGATGATGCAGTATTCTGTAAATTATTCTTTTCAATGTTACCTAGAGACCAAGTGAAATGCACTTGGTCTTGGGGCTTTTTCCTTCTTAAAATAATACAAAACTGTATATGGGTTTCCATATTATCCTGGTATAATTTCTTTCCTCTGAAGGAAATATTCTTCCCATCATAGATGTGACCTAGGCACTTCTAAGCATGATCATCAATAAATGCATTTTCTTTCATCTATTTGCTCTTTGTACACAAGAATCTGGAATCTATCCATTGGATCCATCTGTTATAGCTTATGTCTAGAAATCCCCTCAAATCCTCAGGTGGTCATAACTGAGAATATTTCAGATGGCTGGATATAGAGTATGTGACACTGGCACTTATTTATGGTGCAATGCTATGCTCAAAGTCACTAGGATTAAGAGTGTGAGTGCTACCCACACTAAGTAGTCTGGATAAGGGGAAAGGGACAGAAAGAAACTATTAAGGTCCCTTGTTACTTTTGTTGTCTTTACTGGCAATGAACTATTTTCTGTGATGCCCCTCTGCCATGCCCAACTCTTTCTTGAAGCCAGCCAACTATGGACTGAAACCTCTATGAACTACAAACCAAATAAACCTTTCTCCATTTAACTTGTGGGTGTTGGGTATATTGTCTCACCAATGAGAGAAATAATTAAGACACTATTTTATGGCATATTATCTGCTAAGCACAGAAAAAGACATCAGAAGACATTGATAGATATCAACCACCTAAAGAAGCCCAGCCAAAAAACAAAAAAAGGTAGCTCTCCTCTTAGGAAGATGTGTTTCCTCTTTTATAAATGACCCTTGAAGGAGATGGGTATACGGTAGAGAAAAACACTTTGACCTTTTCTAAGAGCCAAGAGGTTTTCTGCTAACCATTTAGAGTTATACTTTGCTGTTTCTCTTTGCCACATGGGGATTCTTGGATAGTAATTTTTTCCCTATACCTCAGAGAAGAATGGACCTAAACTGAGAGACAAGAGAAATAGTTGTTACATGTTGTGCCTTTCCAGGGTACCAGGGCAATGCTGCCAGGACACCCTAAACTTGACAGTATTCTCCATGCTGGTTTCTTAATTTATTGTCAGCGCACTGGGTAATGTGAACCTGGTCTGCCTATGGTCTTTTTCTTCACAGGGATACAGTTGGCTGCGTGCTCTGAAACATGGGTACTTAGGTGTTCTTTTCAGCATCAACACAAAAGTTCCCAGGGGGGTCTATATGCTCATACTGAGTGAGTGTCTGAGCACTCTGATGTGCTTTGTTCTTATTCTATCTCCTGAGAGAACTCTTAGTTCACTTCTTGGCCCCGCCCTCTCCCCCAAGCTTTTGTCTATTGGACAATTCAAATTCTTTGGTTTTTTGATGCTGTTCAATTGAAGGGTCAGTTGTTTTTGTTTTTGTTTAAAAAACAAAAATCAGAAAACTAGCTGAGCACGCATAATGGAATGAAAAATCTGTGGACATTTTAATAGGTACAGTTTTCATGCTAGCACAGTTGCTAAAAGCAGCCTTTTTCTCCTGGTCCTAATGTTGACCTAAGGTTATTTCTTTCTACAGTTACTTCTATAATACTAGCTTCTTCTCTCCATTCTAGTTGGCTTTTTTATTGTTTTGTTAGCTGTTGCCCCAAGTTTATATACCTTTGTAAAAAGATGTGGCAAGCTGTTGCCTCAAGTTTATATACTTTTGTGAAAAGGAAAAAAAAGATGGACAAAAGTGGTTGTGTAGTGATTACACTGTGAAGTTTTCCTTTTTTCACAAGATATAAAACTTTTTTTGTTATGATCTTTTAAAATACACAGAGTTGAAGACAAAAGAAGAGACTAAGAAGATTTGAGATTACTCTAAAAAGACACAAGTTTTAAAAGACAGTTCTATGTGGACTGCTAATTGTAGTAATTTAAATAACATTTGCTTAGTCTGGTGCGATTTTTCCTAGAGGTATGCCTTGTTCTCTGCTAATAGAGTGCCATCTACTGACTAACAGTGGGATATCTGTTAACGTTCAAGTTCTTCAGCAAAAGGCTCTAAGTGTTACTTTGTAAGAAAATATTTGGAGTTTGGGGGTCTATTGGATGAAACGATTGTTACCCTCCCTAGCAGGCTCGCTTTTATAATTGTCTAAGATATATCAAGCCACTACACTTTCGAAATTCTGGACTGTACAGAGTATAAGTTGAGGTCATATGGGGAGATTCAGTTTTAAAAGAAAGCTCAGAATGTTGGTATACAACTGTAATGGCAGCACTCAGGAGGCTGAGGCAGGATTACTATGCATTCGAGACCAGCCTGGCTGCATAGTGATTTCAAATCCAGGTTAAATTACATTGAGTGCCTGTCTCAAAAAAAATAAATAAATAAAAATACAAAAGAAAATCTACCCATCTCACATTATAAGGTCTGATAGCTCTGACCCCCAAGCCCAGCTCTACTATGTGATGCCCATTATGAAAGCTAGACAGGGTTGTACATTTAAAGCAATTTTGACACACCAATAGCCTGTATACTACACAAGGTTTGCATTTTTAGAGCTTTCAAGCTCTAACAATTTCCCATCCTTCACTTAGAGGACGTGGAAATTCACCTAGAGGAAGGCTCAGTAAAGTTTCCATGACCAAATCCCACAAATTCAGCTCCATCATGTCATACGTTGGGGCTGAAAGATCAGGAGCTGAGAAGATGCCCTGCAATATCACCACTAACGGGTTGCAGATGCACCCAAGGACCTGTAACATCCCCAAAATGTAATTTTTGTTCTTTCTAGCAACAGACAAATCATGGGAAATGTCTCATTTAATCTTTTGACATTTTCTGAGTAACTCCTCATTCACTGGGAATAATTATGTTCCAAGGATGCCCCAAAACTTATATATTCCCTTTTAATAAAACAAAGTCCACTAACAAAAAAGTGACATCATCACTCTTTAGCAGCCTAAATTATAGTGTAAAATTTCAATTGCATATTTAATGTAAGAAACAGAAAAAGGCCAGATGTGCCTCACATTTAAGCCTTTGTGGCTCTGTACCACAGCCCTGATCTTTGCCCTAGAATTAATCCTCCTTCAGGAACCAGAAGTAGCTGATTCTGCTGAGGACTCCCTCTTGAAAGTTTTCTTCCCCATATACTATACCTACTGAATAACCTGCTCAGTCAGTAACCCCAGGAGATAAAGGCTATTTCCTGAGACAGACCAATACCAGGTCTGGGTTTGGCCTACTATAATGTTCTAGATTCAGGAAAATCAACAGGTAAGGCCACCAATGCTCTACCCCTTACAGAAGGGGCAGAGTCCAAGGACATAGCCTGATGGACATTTTCGAAAGGCACAGTGTGATGGACCGGACCCAGAGGCAGCTGTGGTAGGGCAGCTTCACCTGTGGGTTCCTGATTTGTTGCTTTCTCCCTTTCTTGAAATGCTATTGGTTGACCCCTGAGTGAACCCTAGGAAGGAACGTGATAGAGGCCTTGGCTGTGCTCATGAGTAAGCATGTGGCCCTCCTTTACTTTAATGAGACCATGGTCACATTAGTGCCTCAGCACATGGTTCTCTTTTGCTGGGGTGATGGTACACACTGAATAAAGCTGAGATGTTTCAGAGGTTCTTTGGTCACTTCGAGAGAGACAGAATCTCAGTGAGTCCTCTGAGCTACCTTCATCAGGTGTTCTCGTCCTTTCTTTCAGCACCAACACAAAACATTACAACACAAGGATACAATTTGAGTGCACATTTCTTTTTCCATTATGGAATTTTAGCAAAGCAATGGGGAAATTTGTAGACATTCTGAGGATACTGGAAAATTTGCTGATGGTTTTTATTCCCTTTTGATCTGAATAGGTGGGATATCTAGTTCAACCTGGCTTCTTACTACCCATCAGTGGAAAGGAAAATGATAAAAGCTTTAATGCTGGCTACTGATGAAGCCTTCACAGCTTCAACCAGAAATAAACAGTCAACTGCTGCATTATTTGTTCACTAAGAGGGGCCTGAGTGAAATGATAATAGATAGATGAGGAAGTCAAATGAAAGTTGCGTATCCAGGCCATTTTAGTGAATTGTACCAGGGGATACCTAAACCTGTGAACTACAATAAATTCAGTCAAGGATCTGATGAAAATCCAGTTGCTTTTCAAATCTTATTTGAAGATGTACTCTATAAATACAATGATTTAGATCTGGAGTATAGGAAGTGTCAAATTATTTTAGGATAATATTACATTATTCAGTCAGCTCCAGAAATTAGGAGAATGCTTAAGAAACTTAAACAAGGCCCATAAGCAGGTACATTTCAATTAGTTAACGTGACGTATGCAGTCTGTAAAAAACATGATTAAGTAGAGAACAAATGAGAGTTGAATAAGGAAAAGATATAGGCTCAAGTTATGCTTACCCCAGTAGATAAGGCTCAGGATGAATCCCAACAGCACAAAGAGAAATCAGTATGATCAAAAGAATAATAGAAACATGTCATGAGAGCTTCAAAGGCAAGTGAGTGGGACACTGGGCAAAGGAGTACTCTTTAAAGCCAGAAAACCCTTTGCAGACCTTTCAGAACATGGAAGAACCTTGGTATTGGAGGAGCGACTGCCCTTATTTCTGGAGAGGAATGAGGTCATCCACTAGTATGGTGGCCAGGGAAGAATGTTCGGGGAGTGGCTGATAAGGATCAAGACACCCTGTGCAGCTCCTACGTGCATTTGCATCACCTCACAAGAGCGTCAGGTAACTCTAGAAGCAGTGGAAAGCAAATTACATTTCTGAGACACTGAGGTATCTTATTTGATTCTATTTTCTTTTTGGGGGGTAAGCGTTGATCTCATTTCACAATTGTCAGGGGCTTTAAAGGAGTTAGCCCCAGAGTTTTTTCCTTATTCCCACTTTGAACTGACAGTTGAAAGACTTCGTTTTCCAAGCTACCTTGGAATACGTAGCTTTGGTGATACCAAAATGCATCAAACCACTAACTAGAAGAGATATATTGATCTTATTCAGGGTGATTCTAACTTTCAAACTTCTGGCAACCTGTGTTCTATTTGCTAAAGATTCAGCCATCCTAACCATTAAGTCTGTTTAGAGTTGGTCCCTAGGCATGGTACAACGGCACTCTAGGAGAGGCTGTGAAAACCACTTTGGCAGTCATTTAGTCATTCTGCAAAAGGACCCTAAGCTATACCATCATGAAATCCAGGATTACAGTAAAACAAAAGTGAGACCCACACCTCGTAAAATTTTGGCTACAGGTTGCTGATACAATACCAGTCCTCCTGCTATACATCCACTTTATGAACATTTAAATCATTAGGAGAAAATCTCATAGTATAAGATCTTAGATCCATCAACGAGGTAATAGTACCTATTTATCCATTAGTAGGAGACGCATACATCCCTTTAGCACACTTTACAGGAGACACTGAATCATTCTCTACCTTTGATCTCAAAGATGCCTTATTTTCTATTTGTGTGGATATTAACTCATAGAACTTGCTTGCTTTTAAATGGAAAGGCCCTTACACAATGCTTACAATTTCTCTTCTTAATATTCCTATCATTAAGGTACAGGGACGAGACAGCAGGATTCAACCCTCCAGGGCTGAATCATACAAAACACCGCCCAAAACAAGAGATCACAAACCTCACAATCTGTGAACCAGTGGATGACCTTAAGTTTCTTTTCAGAAAATACCAACCAAACCTGTTGAGCCAGATAAGTGAAACACTTTGTTCCAAGTAAGATGCTTGGCTAGTCTTACTACTCTCATTTGTCACAGTTGAGATCTTCCTCCCAAATTATAATATGATCTCTTTTTGTTTTTCTATTAATCTTGGGATCCTTCTGGATGATTAAAAAACTGCTTCTTACAGATATAATAAATAATGTGTACCTTATACCAAACCATATAGCTGTCCACAACAGCTATCTAAGAACTGGATAGACAACCTAGATCAGGGGTGATAAACTATTTCAGAGTGGGCCCTTTCTATTGAACACTAAAGATTTGCCATCACTAGCCAAGATGAACTTGTCCAAATATTGCCGTCCTTTGAGATGAAATTGATTCACTGGCAGTACTGGCCATATCCTGTAGGAGACAGATTTCATAAATGCTGAGACAGAGTTAATTTCTGTCTTTAAATGAATGTAGTTACCATGTCAATGCATCTGACATAGTGAGATACAGTACAGAAGCTTATCAACAACTCTTCTAAGGGGCCAGGAGATAGTTCCGTGGCACAAGTGCCTGCCCGGCAAGTGGAAGGTCCTGAGTTTGAACCCTGGTCCCACAAAAAAAAAAAAAAAGAAAACAAACAAACAAAAAAAAACCCTCTTCTAAGATCTGTAAGGAACAATCTGAATCATGGATGTCCTGGCCAGATATCAGGAACAGTAGCTTTAATTACTGTCCAAGACATAGCTTTCATGATTGCTTCTTGTAACTCTACTATTTAGCTCTTATATACTTAACTTCTTACACAAACTTATTTCTTGTTTGATAGTCATTAAACTTCTGGTAACAGTCCAAGCTTAAGATCAAAACCCACTTCCAAACCCACAGCCCAGGCACTTTCAGGTTAGTTGAGTGAATCAAGTGCCTGCACAGGCAACCCCAGTCAGGTACAGGGGATGGTAGTTAGATCCACAGACCCACCCTTAAGGCAGCCTGAGCCAAGCAAAGAAAAAAAAATCTGGCACATCCACAGCTCATCAGGAAATCCCCAGAGGAGAAACTCAGCTACTTTGTACTCTTAGATGAGAAAACAAGAGTTTCACTGGTCCCTGAAAAGGTAGCAGCAGTGCTCTTATTCAACAGGAAGTAATCTTGGAAGATGGAGCTTACTCTTTCAGCATTCCTCAATGATTTGGGGGGACTGGGTCTCTTAGTGGGAAACAGTATAATAATGGAAGGGGGCTCAGACACCATTTTCCTCATCTCACTTTAGTTTGGGCAATATCCCATGGGCGATCCTCTATTCATTATCTGTAATTTAATCAGAGTGAACTTTAGAATAGGCATACATGTGAAAGGTCCCAGACTCAGGATGACTTAGGACTTTGTTAATTATTTCATTCAATCTTACATAGAAACACAAGGAGAGGTACCTGAGCTGGGGGTAATCTCATTAAAAAATTCCAAAACCTTGATTTATCTGGTCGCTTGTGCTTTCTACTTCCCTGTTATCATGGAATTACTTTTTTTTTCATACTGGTAATTCAACTCACGACTTTTGTCTTGACAGGCAGGTTCTTGTGCCACTGAACTATATCTCAAGCCCTGGCGCCACTTTTAATGTTCATACTGTATTTTAATCAACACATGGCCTGAGCCTTTCTTTACATGGTATTTAATAAATAAGCTGCTTCACTTTCACTATTGGCTATATACCTGTGTTTTATTGATTGCGGTATGTTAGAGCCTCAAGTCAAGCTGTTAGTTCCATATCATAGTATCAAGTACCTTTAAAGATTGCAAGTCAAGTGTGTATCAGATTACCAAAGTTAAACTAGTCTCATGATAGAGAATTTTTCTGCATTTTCTAAAAAGTAAATGACACTATCTTCTATCTGAAAAACTTTATTCAATAATGTGTATTAATATATGGGCTATATATTCATTTTATAAAATTATAGAATAGTACTATTTTATTGAGGAATAATCCATAAAGATATATAGCCAAGAGTCGTACAATGAAGTTACACAATAAAATCGTCAAGAACTTCATAGCTATTCATTTTCCTGTATTACAGAATAGTAAATGGAAATAGTTACAGTGTTAATAAGGTAAACAGCAATAATATATTTATGTAATCAGGACTCTAAATTACCAATCAATTCCAATATATTATGAGTAGGCATTATCAGAAAAGAGAATTAAAGTGACAAATTGCTGCATCTTTGGATATTTATTATATATTGTATCATTCTTATTGAAAAATCAATCTTATACCTCAAAAAGAAAGATTTTATAGCATGAAAACAATGTGTAGAGCTACATATAAAATTCCTAGTTATAATTCCATTAAGTTATCTAGTAAGTAGATATTGAAATACCTACATCCTTTAAAGTGATAATGTTGGGGTGTTGTCCATAGCGCATCAAAATTTCAATTTCTTCTGAAGGATCTCGTTTACTTTTGTCAATGATCTAAAAGACAGACAAAAAACTCAGAGAAAAACAAATTTTTGTCTAAAAATGAAATATTATTCAATTTGGTATATTTTAAACAACTTCGAAAAGAATGTTTATCCCATTATTTTAATAAATAAAAGTTTCTAATGCTTGAAAGTAGGAAAAATATGTTTTAATGGAAAAGGGAAAAAGGGATGGAGGAAGAGAAGGAAAGGAATAGAAAAAGGATTGAAAAGGAAAAGCGAATGCAAAGGACAAAATGAAAAAAAAAAAGGTTTTGTAAATGAGAGGGGAAGAAGTGTTGACAGAAACCATGAAGTTATACTACATACAGGTACAAATTCCCTGTGAGGAATGTGATGCCTATGTACGACATCTATGTATAAATAAATAAATAGTTCTAATATCTGAATCTTAACAGAATAAAAAATGAAGTACTATTCTGAACATTATATTTACATTCATTGAGGAAATAATAAATGATAGCATATTTCAAATATGAGTATGACTGCCACAATTACTCAATTTTGAAGCATACACTATTACAGTAAAATAAAGCTTTTCAAAGCAAAACCTTCAAGAAAGGAAACCTTTGAGAAAGAAATCTAGCATGAAAATATTAAGCTTCATAGTTCATCTTCATTATCTTCCTTTTTTCACTTGATCCATGAAACTGTCCACTGATTTTTTAGTTATATACATCAGATAAGTTACATTAAAAGACAGTACCTTTACTGCAAATTCCATGTTGTTAGACAAACGGACACATCGCTTGCAAACAGAATAAGAACCAACACCAATATCCTCTTTCAATTCATACATTTCATCAAATTGTCTAGCATTTCCAGTGACCTTTTTTTTTTAAAAAAAAGGGGGAGGGGCAGAATTTAGAGAGAATTAAACATTTTCAAATTTTCTCTTTTTGTCCTAAATATACACTCAGGTTAAATATTTTAAAAATCAAGAATAACTATCCTGCACAAATTTTTCCATTATCTATAAAGTATTTAGGCAGATTTTGAACTAATTCTAAAGAAATTATATGCTTTCTAGGTTCCCAAAGTTAACATGATGAATCAATAGGCTTATAAGTTACCCTAACCTTCTGCTAAATCAGACCATATGAATATAACTAAATATTATTACCATCTTTTTCCCAAACAAAACCATCTTTAAGTCACAATTATCTTAAGAAATGAAATAGTTAAAACTCACTCACAAAACAACTACTGCAAACCCATTATCAATAACTAGAAGAATTATCCTCAACCTGATGCCTTAACTGAATAATATAAGTACATATTGTTTACCTGAACTACTGGTAATACGCTTGTACTTGTGACTGGGGTGATTTTATATTCATCTTCGATAGAAGTTGCAACAAAACTGAATCCTTTGAAGAGCTGATGGGCATTTGCACTGGCTGGCAAACCAGGGGAATCTATTTTCAAATAATTATATTTTATTAGAATTATAGAAAAATAACTATATTTTATATTAAAAATAAAGAAGATCATCTCATGTCATCACCTATCAAATATACTTTACTTATAGTATATTAGCTATCTCCCACTCTCATTATATATATGTAAAATGACTAGTCAGTTTTGTTTGCTCTATTAACTACTGCATTCTCGTTGTTTAGAAGGCATTCAATATTTGTTGAAAAAAACAATATAAAACAGATGTCAGTAAAAGTAAATCATAGCAAATTCTCAGTTAAGACACAGTAATCTAGAAAATATCTTACCTCTTAACAAATATCCTGTCATTAATGAGCATTTCAAAAGACTTATATGACAAATAATCAAACAAAAGCTGGGCGTGGTGGCTCACACCTGTAATCCCAGCACTTGGGAGGCTGAGGCAGGAGGATTGGTGCGAGTTTGAGACCAGCCTGGACTACAAAAGTGAGCTCAAGGCCAGCCTCAACTGCATAGCCAGACCCTGTCTCAAAAAGACAAAAAAAAAAAAAAAAATCAAACAAAAAGTCTACTATTCTTTGCTCTTGTCTATATTTCTTTAAAAATATACTCCATTTAAAGACTGAAGATTCCCAGAAATATACACAAGAGTACACAGTTTAAGAAAGGACAAACCATTTCTCTGAAAATGTATTATTTAGGTTTTTTAAACTTATGGAATATGTTCTTTAATTATTACAAGAATGAAAATGCCACAGTACCTTTAGGTGTTTTTGCTGTAAACTCTGGGTCAAAACAAAAGGTGTCATCAGGTTTTCCAGAAGCAGGCTTGAATGGAGGCTGAACTTCTCTTTGATATAACTTCTACACAAAGTAATAAGATAACATAGGAACATTCAATATATTAATTTTATGCAGGTTGAGAATCCCTGTTTTAAAATTCTCTATTCTAAAATGTTGCAAAATTCCTTCCTCAGTTTATTTTTTAGTACTAAGAATTGAATCCAGCATCTTGTACATGCTAGGTAAGTACTTCATCTATGATCTGCATATCCAGTTCCCCTTCTTTTTGAAGTTTTGGTTTTGGAACAGGGTCTTAGTATGTTGCCCAGGCAATCATCAAGCATAAATTTGACCTTAGCCTTACTAGTAGCTAGAATAACAAACTTGTACTATGTTGCCAACCAAAATCCAAATTTTTTTGAGTTTCAGTATGACACCAGAAGTGGAAATTTATACAACTGGGGACACTATAAATATTGCATAAGGTAATTTTGAAACCACATGTGTAAGGTGCATATGAAACCTATATTGACTTTGTGTTTCAACATGGCACCCATCTCATGTATACTGAAAGATGCCAAAATTTAAACACAAAACATTTCTGGTCTCAAGAATTTTCAGGACCAACTGTACTTAATAAAAGAAAGTGAAACGTAATATTCATAGTCTTCAAAATAAGTCTTATATTACATGAAAGAAATTTCCATAGGGTTCAGATATCTGTAGACCAAATTACATAAAAGTGAAGAGACAAAGTCCAAGAAACAGTGAGGCCAGTAAATAGAATAATATGGCCCAAACTGCATTGAAAAGGAATAAATATGTTATAGTTTTTGATAGCAATAACTGCCTTCAGTTCTCATTGTTACAACAATACAGGATATATCACAATGTCACCATGCACAAATAACTAATAATATTAAAGATGCTAAAAATGAATTAAATTATTTTCATGAAGTATATATTTTGTCTAAAATAGCATGTTTTCCATGAAATATGTATTAAGTGCATTGATTACTGCTTATATCATAGAACTGAAAATTTCACTTTTGTCCAAAAATGTAGCTCGTTAAAATATGTATGTTTAAACTTACATAGGTAGAATACCTTTATGGCTAAGATATTCTAATAATGTCTTCCTACAAATGAGCTACACTTAATTGAAAAGTGATTTAATCTCTGGAAGTACAGTGGTACCTCGGTTCCTGAATGTTTTTGTTTGAAAACAATTTTGTTTGCTAACAGAATAATCTTCCGAATTTTTTGTTTGTGAACTTTGCATGAGGTGACAAACATAACCAGAACATTTTTAGCAAACAAACACGAACATAACCATCTTTTCTAAAACCATAAAATAAATTATATTCATGAACCGAGATACCATTATACCCTCAAATAGCAAAATAAATCAGGTGAGAAAGTGTTTGAGCTTACTGCAGTAAAATAAAAAAATACAATAAAACAGTAAGAAAGGAAGTTATATCTTGCTCACAATCAAGTCACTTTACTACTAATGACCGACTAATGGTAGAGGCATAAATAGATATTTCAGAGAAGAATTCCAAGGAGGTGTTAGAGCATTAAAAAGCAGAAAATAATTTTCTCTGAGATTTTGAATCTAGAAATTAGAACATAACAACTTGGGGAAGAAAAGGAGAAAGGTGGATCTCTGGGACCAATGAAGAATCTGAAGGGTGACTTGCAGCCCATAGGAAAAGTGAAAAGATAAACATCAACACATAAAAAAGAGGTGTGAAATTGTACTTTTTCTCATCTCCCAGTTTGTGCTGGGAGAGAGGATGATCACATCTACATAGACACAATGAAGGCAGGTTACTCCAGAAGCCTTGAGTGAGAAACACACCAGTGGAATAAAGCAGTGGATGCTGTGAATTGAAATAGCTTGTAACTACAGTTCAAGCAACTATTGTGTTCCCTGGGGAGCATGCTAGTCTAGATGCCATTTTATAAAGGATCCAACTTAATCAAGAATTCTCAGCAACCAAAGTTTGGCTCCACCAATAATAAGCAAACAAATAAAATTGAATCAATAATTAAAAGTCTCTTGTCTATGTAATATAACCCATGTTAAATTTAAACAATAAAAAAATAATTTAAAAAAATAATAAAAAAATAAAAGTCTCTTGTCAAGGAATATTTCTGTACAAGGCAGCTTCATTTCTGGTTTGTACCAAGTGTTCCTCGAAGAATTAATACAAATTCTCCTTAAGCTACTACAAAAACTTAAAAAAGAAAGAATTCTTCCAAATATATTTGACAACGAAAAATTTACTCCAACACAAAAACCAAAAGCAGACAAAAAATACACAAAAAGTCAAAATAACAAGTCCAAATAACTGCCAAACATAGAGGGAAAATTCTTAACAAAATACTATTAAATAGAATTCAACAGCACATGAGAAAGATTGTTTATCATGATCATAAGAGGTTCACTTAAGAGATATAAGCATGGTTCAAAATACACAAATCAATAATAGATTGAACTACAAGGAAATGATTATCCTGATACAGAAAAAAATGTGGCCGGGCATGGTGGCGCACGCCTGTAATCCCAGCACTCGGGAGGCTGAGGCAGGAAGATCGGTGCGAGTTCGAGACCAGCCTGGGCTACAAAAGTGAGCTCAAGGCCAGCCTCAACTGCATACTGAGACACTGTCTCAAAAAGACAAAAAAAATGTGGTAAAACTCACCAGCATTTCATGATAAAAACACTGAACAAATTAGTTACAGGATTGTACTGTAGTAGAATAAAAGTGCTTTGTTGTAACTGAACAGTTATCAGCAGGAAATGTGAAAGGTTTTTCTCTAATATTTGGGAAGAAGATGCCCATTTTTACTACTTTCATTTAGCATAATGTTAGAAGTCCTATTCAGAGTAATCAAACAAAAAAGGTGATTGAAATTGAAAAGAAGTACAATTATCATGTTTGCAGATGATATGATTTTATTGTATGTGGAAAACTGCTATGGCTCCACTAAAAATCCACTGGAGCTAATTAATATATAAGTTCAGCAAATTTACCAGATATAAAAGCAACACAATTTGCAAACAGCAAATTATATGAATGAGAAATCAAGAAAGTAGCTATATACATAACTGCTACACAAAAAATAAACCACATAGGAAGATATTTACCTATGCAAGATTTCCACAATGATAACTACAAAACGCTGATGAAATAAATTCAAAAGTTCACAAAATGTTAAAATATGCCCTGATAATAAACTAGCAGATCCAATAGTGTTAAAATATCTACTACTTGAGATAGTAAGAGTGGACTGTCAATTTGAATATTTTTATATCTTCCAAGAGAATAATAAAGCATACTTCTGAATATATCTGGGTGAGTCATAGAAACATAAGCTCAGTATGTAATCTCCCACTCTGCTTCCAAATCATCATGAACTAAGCAGTTTGGTGTCTCATGTCTTTTTTTGTATTTTTGTTATGGAATCAGCCAACTTTGAATTGGTTCTTCTGTAACCATAAGCAAAATAAATAATTTGCAGTGAACATTGGGCATTTGGCTCCATTAACAGAAAAGCCAACAAAGACAATTGCTACTGAGAGCTGAGTTATCTCTGTAACTGAACTTATATACCCAACCATGCAAATCAAAACTGTTTTCAACTGGTTTATAGGAATAGCTTCGAAGTTTAGAGAGAGTCAGATTGAAAAAGCTTAAAAGTATATAAGCAGAGCACCTGAGACAATTAAGATTTGAATACTGAGAGGAATTTACCACCTAAATCCAGGCTCATGAGTTTTCAGCTGGGAATGAGGAGACTTTCGGGAGTTACACTGTAGGCAATGCAAATTCTCTCTGGCAAAAAATCACGTACAGAGAATTTGTAGGAGACTCAGCTTAAAGGCTATTGACTTCAGTAATTCAGTAGAAGAAATTTCAAGGCAGTTCAGCACTCTGGCATGGGTTCTACTTTTTCCTTTTGCCACATGTATAGTAAAAAATGAAAACAAGAAGCAGAGCAGAATAATTTGGAAAGCTTAAAATTGTGTTCCAAAAAGGCACATGTAAACCTGGTTGCTGAAGAAATTAATATTAAGAAGAAACCTAGTATTTTGTTCAACAGATCCTGTGAAACAGAAAATGTACAATGGGAATGAAAAGCTGAAAGAAGGAAAAGGACAAATGGATGAAGGGAAAAAGATATACTTAGGTATACATACAAACTGGTTTGGATAATTGTACTGTCAGTTTCTACTGGTCACTTGAAAGGAGCAATTAATGATTAAAACTTTTCTATACTGATTTTTTACTCTTCCTCTGTTGAATTTCTTATAACTTCTTTGTCATTGTTTTGCTTTGTTTTTCTGTAAACAAATCTTATCCATTTATATCTGGTAAGCTGAAGATAGCATCATATAATAGAGCAAACATAGTTGAATTCTTATTTGTTTAGTGAAATTTTGGACCATTTCTAATGCTGCTTTTTACTTCTATCATTATGTTTTATTCTTTAAACAATAAATAAAAATAAAATGACTTGAATCCCTTGCTCCCCAATAATAATAATAAATAATAATAATAAATAATAATATTGAAGTGTAAAAAATCAAATATAATTACATGAGGGCATCTCAGAAACCATTAGGATTTCTCCTTCTCAGTAATAGTATCACTAAGCTTCTCTTCTGGAGGATTAAGAATGTAAGTTTACAGACCAAAAATTAGAGAAAAAGAAGGGCTACAAGCATAGCTAATATTTTGGCCCAAGCCCCTCAAAGTCAGTGAGGACTTAGGACATAACAGAACCTGTGCTGTAATGTCCAATAATAACTCAGTGGTGTCCCAAATTTTCTATTCAAGGAGATTATGAGACCACAGCAGAAAGGGATTGAAGATATACAAGTCACCTAGAGAGAAAAGATCTTCTCACGCTTACACAGAGAGCAAACTGGTCAAGCAATGGATGTGACTCATCCAGATGGATGACACTGACAACAGTTCTACAAAGCACTGTACATGGTTTTGAACTTAATCCTAAGGGGATTTGACTGACCTTGGGAGATACAAAAGCTATATGTTCTGTCATACAGGTCTTGCTTTAACTTGCCCTTGACCATCCAGCAGATATATTTAACCATGTGGCATAAAACATAAAGCTAGATTAGTATGCTGAGCCAGAAAAAGCTTAAATCAGCAGCTTCCAACATTGCCAATGCTGACAATAACCCACGTGATTATGGAATATTGGACTATGTATACAATTATTTTCGCTTAGTTCAATGAAAAGAAATCTTTGTACAAAAATGACTAGAAAAATTTTCACATCTACATCCTGTGCTCTGAATAACTACTATGAGGACAACAATATGCATTGTATCAATTATGGGGACTGTATTATTAACGTGTTTTGAAACTGTCACGTGGTTATTTATTATTAAAAGTAACTTTAAAAAGAGATTTCTCCTTCTCATACACTAAGTGCAAAGTGCAAACTTGTTACTCTGCTTCAGAAGATATTCCTTGAGATTTCTGCTCAATAAGTGAATCTTAAAGAATTGGTTCACTGGACACACTTCAGTGTACTCAGCCATTTTAGTACACATAGATCACTAAAACAATATTTGAAGTACTTGCTGACTGTTCCTTGGGATAGTGGTTTAATGAAATATACAATGCCAGAGTTGTGGGGTTAAGAAGGATTCCACCCATATTTAAATAGAGGATATTTTTGGCAGGAAAATCAGACAAGTAGCCTCTGAGAAGGCAGTGTATGGAGCTGTGGGAATAAGACTGAAAGAGCAAAGGAGGTCCCCGGAGGTTGGAGATGCAAAATGTCGAATATCTGCAGAGGAAAGATGTAGGATGTGAACAAGGCCAGCCAAAATGAGAGATCATGTGAGCTTTAAGCCACAGGCCATAGGGGTATGACAGTAGAAGCTCTTTGGATTTCACATATCAACACTATGTACCCTAAATTTTAGACAAGAAGCTACAAGACTTGATATTTTTCCTATTGGTTTTCAGTCTTATTTTAGTGATACCGTTTCTATTCCCTGTTTGTCTCATTTTGAATATGAATATTTGAGCTATATCATTGTACACTGTGATTATGTAAATTCTTTTTGAACTTTACAGGGCATTACAGCAAAGATTATGCCTTGAGTATTAGAAAAGAAATTGGATTGGATTTTCTAGAAAAGCTAGAACTTTTAGACTTTGAGGCATATATTATTATGCTCCAGTTACATGCAGCATAGTTGTGAAATGTTAGATAGAATTTTGACATTGCATTCGTTTATTTGATGATTAAGTACTGTTTAGTGAAATGGACTTGTATACAAAGTAGACAAAATTTATGATGGTCACAGCAGACTGTCCATTTTATTGGCTTGATATTTCCACAGCATACTAAAAATGTGGCCATCTAGGAGCATACAAGGAAGTCATAGAGACATGGCCTTGGGATCAAAATCTGGTCCTTCATCCTTTACTTTCTGGCACTGTTCCTTTTCTTTTTTTTCTGCCCATCACGAATGCAGTTTTGTTCTCTACCATGACACTTCTGCTTTAGAGCCAGCTGACTATGACTAAATCCTCTCAAACCCTGACATAAACAAACTGATTTCTTCTTTTAGGTTGTAGATCTTGGTTACTTTTCTCCCAGCAATGAAAAGTCTGACCAGAGCATTCTTTAAAGTGATCAAATATTTTACTGAAACACTCATCAAAATGCTATTGACATTTTCAAAAACTATAGCAAAAGTTCTAGGGGAGATAGCTCAGTGAGATAAGTGCTTGCCTGGCAAGCACAAAGTTCTGAGTTCAATCCCTACTACAAAGAAAAAAAATCTCATATTTTTAAGAAATTAACTAAAGTTATAAAATTGATATATACCTACCAAAAAATCCAATAATCAAAGTCAACTTGAACAAAATAACAAAGGATGTATTATATTACTTCAGTTCAGAACATACTATAAAGCTGTAGGAATCAAAACAGTATGGTATTGGCATAGATGCAGACATATGGACCAATTGAAAAGAGAGGAGAAAAAGTAAATTGATGCACCTATAGCCAGAGAATGTTTGAGAAAGGTATGAAAAACATGTCATGTAAACAAAGAACTTTAACAAATAGTACTATAAAAATTATATTTATACAAGCTCTATGAAATCAGACCCTCTTACCAATTATAAACTTGACACAAGCAGGATTAGAGATATAAATATAAAACTAGAATGCAAACATTTAGAAGACAATGTGGATGAAATGTTTCAGAACAATGGAATGTGAAATAATCTTTTGGAAAAAGATACCAAATGTATAAGAAACAAAACCAAAAGTATACAAGTGGATTTATAGAAAAATAAAAACTTTCAGTAAGCACATGAAAACAATAGTCTTCTGCAGATAAAACTACAGAATTGGAGAAAAAATTGGTTAAGAAAGCATTAATGTACAGAATATAAAACTGAGTGAAGAAAAGTTAATACCAAAAAACTGCTTTAAAACTGGGCAATGAATAGGAAACAGGGAAATACCTCTTTTTACATTGAGAACAGATCAAGAACTAGATGGAAGGAGGTGAAGAGGAAGAAGAGGTAGTGAGTGATGAAGTCAGGATGGATTATATATATGGACTAACTTCCTATCATGAATATACTCATTATTTACTGCAAACATGCACTAATAAAGAATAAAAGTGGGCATAAAAATGTATCTAGATACACATTTCTCAAACAAGACATACAAGAAATTTATGTAAAAATACTTATCACAGCTAGTCATTAAACCACCATAAGATATTACCTCAGCCCAGTAAAAATGGTTACATTCAAAAAACAAGTAAAGTGCTGATGAGAATATTTTTTAAAAAATATATTTTGGATAGTATTGGTAGGTATGTAAATTAGTCATTATGAACATACCTCAAAATATGAAAAATACAACTACTCAGAAATCTCAGTAATGTATATACAGTCAAACAAAATTAAAACAGGATGTTTAGATTTCAGCACTCTCGTGTTCGTCATAGCAGTATAGAAAACAGTAAAGAAATAAAAACAATGTGGCACTCCACTGATGAATTGGTAAATAATATGTTCTTTATATACTCAGTGAAATACTGTTCAGCCTTAAGCAAAATATGAAATGACATCATTTATGAAACTGGAGATCATTTGTGAAAGACACCATGCAAATATACAAATAAACTCAAAGACTACAACAAGTAGGATTTCTCTCACGTATGTGTTAAAAGAGCTGAACTCACAGAAGTTAAGAGTACAATGGTGACTACCAAATACTGGTAAAGGGGGAGGAAGGTATGGAGTGGATAAAGTAGAACAATGTATATAAAATTCATTTACTTAAGAGGAAAATGTCCTAGCCGTGCGTGGTGGCGCATGCCTGTAATCCCAGCACTCGGGAGGCTGAGGCAGGAGGATCGATGAGAGTTCGAGACCAGCCTGGGCTACAAAAGTGAGCTCAAAGCCAGCCTGAAGTGCATAGTGAGACCCTGTCTCAAAAAGACAAAAAAAAAAAAAAAAAAAAGGAAAACGTCCTGATTTACCACCATGCAATAAAGTAACCATATAGCAATAATAGATTGTGCATTTCAAAATTCTAAAAATATTATTTAGGGTTTTCAATACTAAGAAAAAAGTTTCAGAACTCAGATACATTAAATCTGATTCAAACATGACACACACTTAGACATACTGAAACATTACATTGTACCCCATGAATACATAAAGTTTTGTTTTATATGACTTAAAATACATTTTATTTATTTTTTATTTAATATTTTTATTGTTTAAATTTAACAATGGTTATATTACATATTTTCATCATCAGATCAGTTTAGATTAATACATATAGGTATACAAGATTGATCAAGCAATTAAACATTGACCCTTTTAAATCAACATTACTTTTTTTTTCTTTTCCCCTTTCTTTTTTTTTTGAAAGATGACATATTACATATTGTCCTCACAATCGTTCTACAGAGTACAGCGTGTGAGCATGACCCACCTCCCTATTGATGTTGCTTAGAAAAAAAAAAGGAAAAGAATATACTTTTCTTTGTACTAAGAGGAAGCAGATACATACACAGTCAAATGTTCTGCAATTGCAGTGGGCCACCAGTGAAGCTTGTAATGTTGGAGGCTACTGAATCTAAGCCTCCTAAAGCTCATCTCACCAATCTAGCTCTGTGTTTCATGCATTGTAATTAAGCATTTTTTTTTCTTTTTCTTGCTGGGTGGTCAAGGACAAGTCGAAGCAAGACCTGTATAACAAAACATTCTCTTTTTTTTATCTTCCAGGGTCAAATCCCCTCAGGATTAAGTTTGGGACCATAGACAGTACTTTGTAGAACTATTGTTAGTGTCAGCCTTCGGGACGAGTCAAGCCATTGCTTGGCCATTTTGCTTTCTGTGAAAGCCTGAGAGAATGTTTTTCTCTGGGTGACTCTCCTTAGACACACTATAGTTCATTCATCCCTTTCCTCTAAGGTCCCATAATCTCCTTGACCAGAAAATTTGGGACACCTGTGAGTTATAGGATATTACAGCACAGGTTCTCTTATATCCCGGGTTTAAGATACATTTTAAAAGACAGAAAAATTATGAAATCCACAAATATGTTTTAGAAAATAACTTCTTAAAAGGTCAAACTCCCACAGTGCAAAAAAAAAAAAAATACTAGGCATTTACTACATATGAATCTCTATTATTTAAATACATAAAACTTCCATTGATTTATTCAAATTCAAAACCAGTAACACAGTTGGAGAGATGAGGAAAGGTTGATAAATGTACACTCAGCTTGAGTTAGGTAGAAGTCACAATTTATGTTAGTCTATTGTATATTAAGGTTATTATCAGTAATGTAATATATACATATATATATGAAAAGAATATAAATGACAAATATCTGACCAGACAGAAATGTCTACCTTAATTGTGGCAAAATGTAATATATTCATGTATTGAACCATCACATAGCACCCCAGAAATATGCGTTGATTTTTATGCTTTTATGAGGCAGTAAAAAATCAATACCAATTTTTAAAGTAAATATAAAACATTGTCTTAAATATAACAATAATGGGGGAAAAGCATTTTTGTCTAGATTAGAGAAGAAAATCACCGTGAGAATAAAAAAAGGGGATACAAGCAAACCAAAGAAAAAATTCTCACTATGCAAAAGAGTCAAAACCAGGATATCGCTAAGCGGTTCAACACTGTCTGCCTAATGAACTAGAGGACCTGAGTTTGATTCTCAGTATTAAAACAAAGAGCCACTGCATGGTATATTAATACTAATGGCTATGATACGTTCTTATGATTGTGTAAAATACATTTAAATATTGAGTACTGAAACTTTTTGCTACAAATCAAATAAAATAATGATTCAGTCAATGAAGACTAGTTCCTACTTCAGTCCTAAAAATTAAGATGTCCATTTTCTTTTATAATCATTTTCAATACCAGTGTCAAACTGGATAAAAAGTTTAGATATGATTATTAATAGCTAAAGTAGACAAAGCTACACTGTAAAGCAAATGTTATCCCTTCTAAGAAAACCTTAAATGGTGAAGAATACCATTTTAAAAATAATCTGCATATGAATTAAGAAACTTTTTCAATGTTTTTGTTTTCATCGTCTCTCAACATTAAAGAAATCCATAGTAAAATACATTTTTAATAAATTCCACATGACACTGAAAATTCTAAATTAAAAACCACTTTAGATTCTCTATAATTCATTTTCTCTAAGACTATCATATGTTTTATCTGTTTCTCTTATTATCTCCCATTCTCCACTCTAAAATATGGACATCCTATTAACCACATATAACGTTTAAATTACAAGCAAACTTATTAAATTTTCCCCACATCTTTTCTGCTTCAAAGCATTCACCATGATATGTAATAAATATCTCAGAGTAAATACAAAGAACAGATTATGTTTATCAGCAAAGCCACAGGTTACAGTTTATTCAAGTTTTTACTCATCTTAATATAATCATTTATTTGTAAACTTTCTAATTAACTTACATTCCAGTCAATATTTGCAAAAAAAAGATGTCTTTTGATTTCCTCAACACCTTCTGAACCTATAAAAATAGAAGTATTTTTTACTGGCATTATTCTCTTTTAATTGCTTTATCTGTCTTTTAGACTTCCTCTATAAATAGAACTGCATATATTACAAGTATCCCTTGAAGTGAGTTGTCTATAATTTGTCAGGCATTATTTCAATTTGTCTTTTTACTGTACTACCATGAAAAACTTATGTTTGGTTTGAACTGTCAATTAGTATGAAATATTAAAATGCCTTCAATCTCAAACAGAACTCACATTCCATATAACTTTCAAAACATTTTCTTCAAAATTAAGCTCATGATCTATCTATCTATCTATCTATCTATCTATCTATCTATCTATCTATCTATCTATTTATCTATCTATCTGTCAAGTTAAAACATCAAAAAAGTGATGCTAACATTTTAACAAAAGGACTCATGTCAGCCAACAACACCACATCTAAATCTAGAAAATGACTATTGGAAAGTGGTTGAATAAGCAGTTTTGGGAACATAAAGGTTACTTTGAAAAATATTAGGAAAGACAAAATCTTTACCCTGGTATTGACATATAGTAACAGTGAATAATTAGGGATAAAATATATAAAAGAATTCTCTATATGGGATTAAACTTTATTATTTCAAAGAACATAATCTATGTTATATATGATCTTACATGGTAAAGGAAGTTTTGATAAGTTAAGTACTCCATTATTTTGTTTTAGTACTAAGAAATGAAATCACCGCCTTCACACTGAATAGGAGGGATGAACAAAATGCACAATTTGCATTTTTAAAAAATTACAGAAAACACACTATCATTAGTGTCTCTCAAAACAATTTCTTTTACTTCCAACACATCTCATACCTTGATACTTTCTGAAGCAGGTATCTAAGTCCTTTTGAATTAATGTTTTAGTTAGGCTAACGTGGCTTTCTGAATTTCCTCAAACCAAAAGTATTTTTGTTTCAAAGGCATTTTTCTTTAGGGCAGATAAAAATTCATATGGTTCTAGATACAGTGAATAAGGTCTTTGGTGACATACTATAAAGTTTTCAGGAGCTTCCCTCTCAGTTGGATGTCACATGCAACAGCATTAACTCTACTTTTTTGTCATATTTCTTAAAAAAGATGAAAGAGGACTTCCAGAACTATTTCAGAAAATAGCAAGAGTATTGGAATAACTGTGCTCAAAGCACATACTAGTATGAGTAAGAGTATATTTTGAGAGGGACTAACGGTATTGTGTCTTTTATTGCAATAAAATGTTTTAAAATGTAAACATTTATTGAATATTTTTATGTACCCTTATACATCCCGATCTTTCTTAAAATTTTGTTTTGAGACAGCTTCTCACTATGTCACTAAATTGCCAAGGCTCAACTCAAACATGTGATGTTTTTGCCTCAGCTTCCTAAAGTTCTGGGATTATAGGTGTACCCACTATATGTGGCTGGATCACTCCATTTAAAAAATCAGTTTTCTAACAGAATTGAGTATTCCTGTACCATATATATATAATATGCACAACTCTGTGTACTAACATATAATACCAGTAAATGAACTTAAAGGGAAAAACAGTTATCCTCCCAATATATTCAGTACCATTATAAGAAGTAAGGAAAGAAAACAACAAGCAAACAATACCCAATCTATTTGCTGGATTCCTTTTGAATAACATTCTCAGAAGACTTTGTGCTTCACCACTAAGAAACTGAGGCATTCCAAGTTTTGCTCTGGAAAAGATGATTGTAGGCAGTCTCACTTAATTTTTGCTACATTTTTTACTTTACAAATACCAAAGAGAATATTTAAAAGTGCTGTCCAATGGCTAATAATTTCCTCTATATGGTGTCAGAAGGGAAATGCCAGTAAATACATGTTCTTTTTTCTCAAATGAAAAACAATATGAGTTTCTCACAACAGATGAGATTTTTTCCCCAAAATAAAAATATACTGTTTATACTTACTTTAATATCATATTCATGGTCTCATTTCTGTCTTTACCTTGAAAAGGCAGAGTACCAGTAAGCATTTCAAACTAAAAATAAAACAAAAAAAATAGTCACAGTCAATTAAACACAAATTAAAATATATAATAAAATTATTCTGACAAATATTATTACAAATACCACATGTTCATCAAATCATATAGGGTTTAGATAATGATCAGCTAAATTGAGATAGCAAAACTAGGTTATTTACAGAAATGCCTGTTTAATATCCTGCTGTCTATAAATAGCTTATGGATAGATGACCTCTAGCAAATGCAACAAACCAATTTCTTAAACTTGTAACTTGGCTGATTTTTGCAAAGTTAAAGACCATGAAAATACAACACATTTTACTTAAAGCAGAATTATTATTTTAAATCAAGCTTTAATAATAATACAAATAATAATAATAATACAAAACAAGTACTTAAAACTCTTACATGTGTAAGAAGACTTTTGTCATTCTAATTGTTATTTACTGTCCCAATGTAGAGGGAACAAAACAACGAGGAAAAGCAGAATGCACCCATATACATACACCTGTGTGTACTAACATTTTTTTTAAGAAAAAAATTAGTTCCACAAAGCGAAAGGAAAATACCTTACCAAGCAGTGCACTGAGAATTACATGATAAAGTAAAGATATATAAAGTAGGTCTAAATCATTACCTACAGTTGATTTAAAAATTTTCGTACCCCTAATATTTAACTTTCAAATTGGACTTAATGATTTTAACCTGAATGGCTACACTTAAAATCCCAGCTTATCTCCTGTATCCTGATGACTCTAAATCTGCTGTGTCAATCTTCATCTTTCCCATCCCAAACTACAGTATTTCCCCTCAAATAGACAATGTATCTATTACTAGGGCCAGAACTGGTGGAGCTGGGAGAGGCAGAAACACAACAAAAAAAGATTAGTATTTGTAAATTCTATCTTTCAAAATTCAAATTCAGTAAGTGAATAGACAGATGCATATTAAATACATTCTTAAATGATTCTAATTTTTTTCTCTACTGCTGCATGTAATTTATCAGCAGCAAAGGCCTAGCCACTAACATGTAGCAGAACTGCATTTGAGAGACCCTGTCTCAAAAGACAAAAAAATAAATAAATAAAATAAAATTGTTGGGCAGGCAGGATGGCTCAGAGGTCTAAAGTGCCTGCAGGTGGCTGCAGGGACCACAGTTCGATCCCCAGCACCACGTGCTGCACAGGCCCTGGCCTCGGGGCAGGCTGAGCGGGCCATAAAAATGAATAAGCAAACAAGCAAAAGTTCTGAAACAAGAAAAAAAAATTAAATTAAAAAAATAAAATAAAATAAAATTCTTTTCCTACTAGATATTTTTATCTAGTTCATTTCTATTTATCATCCTTTCAAACTGATATATTAAATAATTTTTACAGGAACCTTTAGCATCAATTCATCTCTTTGATTTTTATCTGTGTATAATAGCAACTAAGACATTTTTCTTTGAAAGTTGTTAAGACATCTTTTTTAAATAGTTTTATGACAATAAAATTTCCTCATAGATCATTTCAGTCTTCTTATTTTTAGTTTCTTCTATTTCCAATCTCTATATAATGTTGCCAAGTCTAACCTTCCAAAAATGTGCTTTTTCTTGAATGATCCTATTTAAAAATCTGTAATGCTAAGAGAAAAGAAATCACATGCAAATGTTTATAGGTTTATATCTCCAGTTCTTCCACATTCGAACTCATCCTTCAGTATCCAACACAAATTGGTTCACTAAGCCTTTGCTAATATATGATCACAATACTCTCTCTACATGCAACTATAGTGCTTGCAAGTTTTGTTTCTCAGGAAAATAAAAATAGTATGATTTTTTCAACAGATGGTGTTACCTTTGTATGGCGGGCCCTAGAGAATGTCATATATCATAACAGCCTACCACATTGCTAGCCTTAGACAACAAATTGAAAGTGTACAGCAATCTCAATGACCAAGGTTACTCGAGCAGTCATTCATCATACTAAAAAATGTCTGGAAGCAATTGACAACTATTTTGAGCACCTGTTGCAATTGTAGAGGCCAGAGATTAATTTCATAAACCTTGTGAAATCTCAATATATTTATTATTAAAATCCTTATGTAAGCCAGGCGTGGTGGTGCACGCCTGCAATCCCAGCACTTGGGAGGCTGAGGCAGGAGGATCGGTGCGAGTTTGAGATCAGCCTGGGCTACAAAAGTGAGCTCAAGGCCAGCCTGAACTGCATAGCGAGACCCTGTCTCAAAAAGACAAAAAAAAATCCTTATATAAGATTACAATTTCCTGGAGCAAATACAGATTCCTTTGGTGGAATCTGTATTTAAATTTTATCTACTCTTAAGGGCTTATGTTTCACATCCTCTGATTTCCCTTCATAATTTTTATGAAATCCATACTAAACACCTTATGTATTTCTGAAAGCCATGATAATCATTTCCCCAACCAAAAAGTACATGCTAGGTTATAGAAAATACAAATGTTTTACTATTCTTGAGTTTCTGCCCCACTTCCCTGTAACAATGTCCATATTTTCATAAATGAATGTATCATGAAATATCATTAAATGATAAGTAGATAAAATGCTTATCACATTTCTTTTTATTACGCACTACCGCAAACTCTGTACTTAATTTCATACTAGTCGGTCTACTTAATTGAGCACTTGTTAAAGTCACAACAATAGTGACTATAAGAGGCATAAAGAAATACAATACATAATTTCTGTCTTCAAGAGAATAACAACCTCTCTAGAATATACTGGAAAGAATTCAACAATAAGATAGTATAATTTATGGTGATAAATATCATGACATCTAATTAAAATGTCTTATAATTGCTAAAATCTGCATTCCAAAACCTAGAATCTGCCTTACAGTTTTTTTTATGTTTCAAGTACAAATTGGTTATAGAATGATGATGTAACTTACTTTTTCAGTAGCCACTTTATAAACATAGAACTATAAAATCCTAATTGCTATTATATATCACCTATGCAAAATTTTAAGATGTTAATACATTATGAGAAGTCCTTTCTTACCTGGTACATTCTAAAATTTAAATTTAAAAAATTAGAGTAATAGTAATATATGTTAGCATAATGAAGAAATGTACTACTTACCATTAGTACACCATATGACCACCAATCAGCACTCTGAGAATGACCTTTCCTATTTACTACTTCAGGAGCCATATACTCTACTGTACCACAAAATGAGTAGGCCTTCTTTTCTTGATCTACTGACTCCTTGCTGAGTCCAAAATCTATAACAGCATTAAAGATATATATATATATATATATATATATATATATATATATATATATTCAAAAAATTCAGGAAACAAAATATTGCAAAAAAATACAATGTCCTAGAGATTAAAACAACTTATGGATTACCTCTAATTACTCTTAAAACCATGACATAAATAATAAGTAGCTTTTATCCAATTAGTTTTCAAGAGAATTTAAAGATTGCTTACTTAAATTTCATTCTCAAGATACATGCTTCCAAGTGTACACTAAAATATTATGCAACAAATTTAACAACAATTCCAAGCTACGTATTGAGCTAAATTTCCAAGTAGAATATCAAAACAAGAGCTAGTAATTCAATTTAAAGTACAGTATTCTACCACTTGTGTGATGACTCCTGTAATCCAAACTAATCAGAAAGCTGAGCCAGGAAGACTGATGTTTAAATCTAGCCTGAATAACTTAGGGAGACTTATGTCTCAAAAATAAAAAAAAAAAAATTCAGAAATGGCTAGCATGATTGCTGAGTAGTAGAGCTATTGCATAGTCTGTACGAGACTCTGGGTTCAATACCAGATAACACATTAAAATATACATATACATATATATTATATGCAAATATATGTATATTATATATATCACGTATTTATGCAAATTTTGTTTGGGAAAGCTCATACTTTTGGTTGTACACTTCAGAGTGTGAAAAATATCAATATAAAATAAATTGAAATTTTATGAATTACAATTAAAATCTAAACATTGGAAAATACCATTCATAATAAAACCAAATATCCTATGCCTATAACAGGCATAAATATATGTGTGCTAAAAGTTGGAAATATTGATGGAAGAAATAAATATAATTGTAGATAAATATAGAGATATACCATGTTCACTTTGTCTAAGATTCAGTATTTTTAAGATGTCACCTCTCCCAAAACTGATGTGCAGATTCAATATTCAATGAAAATTCATTGGTGAAATCAAGAAGCAGATTCTCAAATTTATATATATATATATATATATATATATATATATATACATATATATATATACATATGTGTGTGCGTGTGCGCGCACGCATATATGAAACATAATGATCCAAAAAATTTTGAAAAAGGAAAAAAGTGAAGAATTTTTATACCTGACTTCAAGAATTAAACGGTACAGTAACAAAGAGAATCACTTCAGGAAGGACAACAATATGTATGCTTGGAACTGAAGAGCATATAATAATACACAATAAATTCGGCCATAATACTTGTTTCAAAATTGCATATTGGTTACAATCCAATCAATATATTAGGAAATTAACTGAGCACAATATGAATTTTATTCTGCAAAATAAATGCAAAACACAATATCTAGCTGAGCTTAGAACTGTATACATAGATAAAAAACTATCATGTTTTACAAATGAAAATCTTTCTGAAAAACATTTTTTTTTTTTGTAGTAATGGATATTGAACTCAGGACCTTGTGCTTGCCAGGTAAACACTTTTTCAACTGAGCTATATCATCAGCTCTGACACACATCTAAAAGAAAACTTCACCTCTTTTTCAACGTAAGCCACTATTTATCATAGTCTTTTTGTATTTCATCTTTAAAAAAAAAGAATAAAAATACAATGAAAATGATACAGAATATGAAAACAAGTTCATAGGACATTAGCAATGATTGTATATTGTTCAAAATAGTTGTTCAGATTGCTAGCTATAGGCATGAAAAATTGATCAAACAATTAAGTATTGGGTCCTTGAAATAGCTCAGTTGACTAAGAGCCTGCTTAAGCAAATGCAGGGACTGGGGTTTGATCTCCAGCACCAGGTGCTGTGCCAGACCCACCCACAGGCATGCTGAGCTGGCCACCAAGTCTGGGTATGGTGGTGGACACCTGCAATCCCAACACTGGGGAGGCTAAAAACAGGAGGATCACTATGAGTACAAGCTGTATAGAAGGACCCTGTACCAAATAAATTAAATTTAAAAATAAATTTAAAAAAATACTAACTGTTCCTTTCAATAAGCAAAGAGAAACTAGTAGTATAATTATCTTAGCTATCATGTATGTATGTGTGTGTAGGTATATTTTTTCTCCTCTTTCCTCAATCTTTTTTTTTCTCCTTCCTCTATCCCAGGAGTTTCTACTTTTTGGATTTTAACTTGCTTTTTCAGTTTTTTACACTAGGGAAAAAAGTGTTTACTCATTCACGTCTGATTTACTTCACTTATAAGTATGGTCTCTAGTCATATTAATCTGCATATAAAAGTCTCAAGTTTACCTTTATTTACAGCTAAGTAATACTCAATTTCATAGAAATACCACATCTATTTTTTATTCATTATTCAGTTTATGAGCCTGTGAGTGGTTTCCAAGATTTAGTTATGACAATTTGTGCTTCTATAAATATGGATGCACATATATTGCTATAGTACAATGTTTTCAGTTATGAAAAAAACCAGAAAGGGAGTACCTGAGTGCAACAGAATTGCTAGTCTTACTTTACTGAGGAATATCCACACTGATTTTCACAGTAATTTCATCAGTCTTTACCCCCACTAACAGTGGAGAGGAGGTCCTTTTCTCCCCATAGCCCCTCAATCATTTGTCATTGGTTGACTTTTGGGTGATAAGCAATTTTTTTTCTTAGGTAAAATGGAAACTCAGTGTTGTTTTAGTTTGCATTTCTTGAATGACCGGTGATATTAAACATTTTTTCATATATTGATTTGTCATTTCTATTTCTTCTTCTGAGAAGGGCATAGTCATTTCAGTTGCCCAGTTTAGATTAGGTCTTTGAATTATGAGAACCTGAATTTTAAGAAATTCTTTATATATTCTAGAAGTCCTTTGTGTGATGGACAGTTGGCTAATATTTTTATACTACTTCATGGGTTTTCTTTTAACTTTGCTTGTTACTTCGTTTGGTATGCAAATTTTTCAATAAGGTGAGATATGAACTGTTGACTCTTTGAAGTATTTCTCATGATGTTTATTTTTTGTTCATGAACTTTCTACTTCATATTTTCAAGATTTCTATGCACTTTGTCTTCCAGCAGATCAAGTGTTTCTTTTATAATATTTACATCTTTGATCTATTTTGATCTAAGTGAGTGCTGATAGGCCGTGGTCTACTTTTATGCTGCAACACGTGGACATCCACGTTTTTCAGCAAAATTTATTAAACAGGCTTTCTTCCAGTGAGCATATTTGGTACCTTTGTTAAAGATAAGATCCTATGTCTTATCTGTAGATAACACAACTTGTGTGTTTATTTGTGTGTACATTTTATAATCTGTTCCTCAGATACTCAGGTCTGTTGTTCTTTTTTTTTTTTCTGCCAGTACCATGCTGATTTTATCAGAGTAGCTAGTCTTACAGTTTAATTTCAAGTCAGGTACTATGATGCGTCCTAACTTGTCTTTTTTGCCTGTGGTTGTTTTTGCTCTCCTTGGTCTTTCCTGGTCCCAGATGAAATTTAGGAATATTTTCTATAGTTCTGTTGGGGCATGCTAATGACTGGGACTGCTTAAAGTCTGTGTAGCAGTTTGGAGAGTATGGCCATTTTCATAACATTGGTTCTTCCTATACATGAGCAAGGTAAATCATTCCATTTTTGGAAATCCTCTTTCATCTCTTTATTCAGAGTACTATAGTTTTCATTGCATAAATCTTTTACTTCCTCTTTTAGATTGATTCCTAAGTATTTCACTTTTGGTGATGTTATTGCCAAGGATGTGGTTTCCCTAATTTCTTCAGTGAATTTGTTTGCATACAGGAATGCTATTGATATTCTGATTTTTGACTTTGTATCCTGCTGTACTACTGAATTTGTTTTATAAGCCTAGAAGTCTTTTGCTAAGTTTTTTTGTATTTCTATATAGAGTATAATGTTACCTGTGAAAAATGACAATTTTACTTCTTCCTTTCCTATATATACGGCTGATAGATGTAAAAAAGGACACAAGGCTAAAATATAGTTTCCTCATTAAACTAAATATATATTGATCAAATGATCAAGTAATCTCTTTGGGCATTTGCTCCAAGGAAATAAAACATAATGTAATGTCAAATAAAATATTAAAAATAGCATTAATACAAAATATGTATATGAATGTTTTATGTAGAGTTGTATCTCAGTTGATGAACTTAATTCATTCCAAAATTCTAGAAAGATGGCTGCATTTCTCTCCATAAAGGAAAGATATTCAAGGTCACATCCATCACTTGATGCAGTTTTTTTTTTTATTTTAGGGAAGGGTCTACAAGGAATTGACGGTCTCTCTACTACCCTGTTTACAGTCTCCCAAGAGCTGGGCTTACGGGCATGCACCACCATCTCCAGTCTCAATTGCTGTCTCAGCACATCCTGGGAGCAGGTCTGCCACTGCAGGGCTGGGGATAGAACCCCTGGCCCCTGTGCCTGGATGCAGATGTTTTAATCCATTGAGAGATTTGGCAGGCCTGCAGAGTTCGTAAATAGAAAAAATAGTTTATCGTAGACACTTCAGTATGTGAATCATATTGCTCACAAACAAAAGTGCTCATCAATCAAGGTCACTATATTTTTACTTATCACTTTGAAAATAGAAAGTAATTCAAACACTTCTTAATTTGGGAATGGCAGAAGAAACCATGCTATGGCCATAAAATGGAAATATTATTCAGCCATATGTTGCTAAGTCTGGATAGTGATATAGGGAACAGTGAAACTCATCATCTTTAAGTAGCAGAGCTCAGAAAGACAACAAAGGATTTCAAATGCTCACCCCAATGCCTGATAGGGCAACCTATCACCAAAGATAAAAGAGAGCATAGAGACAGAACTTCAGGGGAAAACAAAAGAATGAGGGGCCCGGCGGGATGGTTCTGTGGTCTAAAGCGCCTGCTTGGGAAAGCTTGGGCGGCTTCAGGGACCACGGTTCGATCCCCGATCCCCAGCACCAGATGCTGCGCCAGCTCTGCCCCCGGAGCAGGCTGAGCCGGCCATAAAAATGAGTGAATAAACAAGCAAAGGTTCTGAAACAAGATAAATAAATAAATAAATAAATAAATAAATAAATAAATAATTCTGAAAAAAAAAAGGAATGAATCAGGGGTGCTACTCTAAGAAAAATTGCTGGCCATTTTAAGTTCCAAAAACCACACAGGATTTCACTTTGAAAGTAAGTCCTTCTATACAGCCATCAACAACAGAAGAAAGATTCTCCTTTGGCGCCTGCCATATTACCAGAGAGTGTTTATTAAGGTGCTATTTAAACAGGGATTAATTACTTAAGACTAACCTTCAGAACAACTAAAAACAACTTCATTTCAGGGTGATCAGCACTACCATTCCATAGTGACTCGGTGAGAGACAGCCATGGGGCACAGGGGTGGACAGAGACTGGACTAGATTTACACCTGAGAAATTTATGTTCAGACTGGGAAGGACTTGAGTCCTGTCTGCTGTGTATAGATAGACCCAGCATGTGAAGCTAGATCTAAACTGAAAGTATTGGCATTATAAACAGCATTCTGCTTAAACCACTCTCCTGCTTCCTACATACAGAAGAAAAGGAAAGATATGACTGTGTCTGCATGTACCAATGTGTGTAAGGCACACTTTGATTGGCACCTGACCCATAGCCTGACGGTAAATAGACAAATAGGCCACTGGAGCCAGGGTGGCACATAACAAAGCCATATGCCATAAAGGTACAAGAAAGCTATGACTTACTGGATTCTAAAACTGTGCATCCTGAAAAGAAGCTGCTCATTCAAATATACACAGGGAAAATACTTTCTCTGGACTCATTTCTTTTATTTTTTCTTCCCCAAGAGTTATTTTGGGTTTGAGTTTTATTGTTTTGTTTGTTTGTTTGTTTGTTTTTGTCTTTTTGAGACAGGGTCTTGCTATGCAGTTCAGGCTTGCCTTGAGCTCACTTTTGTAACCCAAGCTGGTCTCGAGCTCACATTGATCCTCCTGCCTCAGCCTCCTGAGTGCTGGGATTACAGGCTTGCGCCACCATGCTCAGCTGAGTTTTATTGTTTTATTAGGTTATTTTTCTATTATTTCTCTTATTTGTCATTTTCTGTTACCATTATCAAATTCTATTAAATTTATTTTACTCCTTGAAAGGATGCTTTAGCTCATGTTTTTGTACTTCTCATCTAACATTGCTTAGTTTTTTTTTTTTTAATTTTTCTTTTTTCATTTTCCCATGGCCTACCCCCACTATGTGTACTACTGTACTCACTAAGAATTATGAATGTTTAAGAAAGTTAGATAGCTCTGATGTTACTTTGGATTGTTTGTAAAAGTATAGTTGTTGCAATGACTATTTCCTGTATGTACTGTTTGCTGTGTCATAGTGTTTACATAATAATTATAAATCTCTTTTCTGCCGGGCGTGGTAACTCATGCCTGTAATCCCAGCACCCGGGAGGCTGAGGCAGGAGGATTGGTGCAAGTTGGAGACCAGCCTGAGCTACAAAAGTGAGCTCAAGGCTAGCCTCAACTGCATACTGAGACCCTGTCTCAAAAAAAAAAAAAAAGACAAAAAACAAAAAAAAAAAAATAAAAAAATAAAAAAAATAAATCTCTTTTCTATGAGTAAGTGTAGTACATTATTGGTTCTTACGATATGTCAATAACCAATTTGTATTTTCCAAAATTAGTTATTGCTGATTAGCTGTTATTGCCAGGGTGAAACAAATGTTGCTATTAATAGATTTTCACTATCTGTAAATATCCTGCTAGTTTTGTGTCATTAAGACTACTATAAATTGATCAAGAGACAAATAATGTCACTACATACTCTAATTAAAAACTGCAAGAAGAATACATAAAAATAAAGATACTTATTCATCACACAGCATAAATCAACTACATAAAGAAAATATTAATTGACATAAGAAAACAAATAATCACTAACAGAATTATAGCAGGCTACATTAATACCTCATCCTCACAAACTGATCAACTGTACAAAAAATACTAGAATTGAAAAAATAGATAAATGGACTTGATACATGTTCGCAGTGTTCCTTCCCAAAACATCAGAATATACATTCTTGTATGGTGCACATGGGGACTTCTCCAGAACAGATAATATATTAGCTAACAAAGCATGTTTAAGGAAATATAGAGAAGTTAAAATCACCGCATGCATACTCTCTGCCCAGAGCATGATGAAACTAGAAAAAAAAAGACAAAGGAAACCACAAAAAAATACTATCCATGAAAATTAAACAATACCCTTCTGAACACTTGTGATATGGTTTGTATATAGGGGTCCCCCCAAAGCCTTGGACAGTCACGGAGCAGGGTGGCTTCTGGAATTTGTAGATTATTGTGGAAATGGGTGCTGCCGCTCCCTTGGGGCAGGTGATTTGCATTTCAATGTAAGGTAGGAAGAGAAGTTAGCAGTTTGAGCAGCTGAGAGCTCTCTCACCATCTTGCTCTCTGCCTGCCTCCATGGAAGGTTGTCCCCTGCCATGGGCCAGTTTGCTTTAGAGCCAGCTGAATATGGACTGAAACCTCCAGTAAATGTCAGCTAAGTAAACCTTTCCTTCCCTCATTTTGAGTGTCATGTGTTTGTCTCAGCAATGAGAGAAGAGTAGCTAAGACAATTGGATGAGTTTTAGAGAAAATTAAGATGAAATTTAAAAGTATATACAATTGAAATGATGATGCTGACATATCAAAATCTGTGGGATGCAATGAATGCAGATCTATGAGAAATATTTGTATTTATAGCAATGAACTCACACATCAGGAAAACAGAAAAAGTTCAAATAAATAACCTAATGTGGAATTTCAAACGTCTAGAAAAAGAAGAACAAAACAAACCCAAAGCTCTTACATGGAAGGACATTATAAAGAGCCGAAATTAATGCAATAGGGACTAAGGACACGACAAAACAAGTCGATGAATTGAAAAGTTGGTTCTTTGCAAGATTAATAAAATTGACAGACAATTAGCCAACGTCATCAAAAAGAGAAAACAACACAAATTCAAGCAATTAGGAATAAAATGTGAGAAGTCACAACAGCTTCGATAAAACACAGAAGAACCTCAATTCTTGCTATAAGAATCTATATTCTAATAAGATGGAAAACACACAAGACCTAAACAGATCCTGAGTCACAATCAAATCGCCCAAACTTACTCAAGATGAAATAAAAAAATTAATTAAACCAATATTAGTAATATAAATGGAATAATCTAATAAAAAATTGCCAACAACAAGAATTCTAGGTCCTGAAATATTCACTGCTGAATTTACAAAAAAATTTAAAGAAGAACTATTACCACTGATATGAAATTCTTTAAGAAAACAAAAAGGGAAGCAATACTTTCAAAATCATTCTTGAAACCAAGTATTACCCTGCTTCCAAAACCACAGAAGGACCTAACCAAGAAAGAAAACTACAGGCCCATCTTACTGATGAACGTAGATGCAAAAATACTTAATATGATACTGCAAAACAGAATGCAACAAATTATCAAGGAGATTATACATTATGGGGCTGGGGAGTTAGCTCAGGGCACAAGGGCCTGACTGGCAAGTTCAAGGTCCTGAGTTCGATTCCTGATTCCAGAAAACAAAACAAAAAAAAAATTGCATGTTATGACCAAGTACGAATCATGCCAGTGATGTAGAGATAGTTAAACATATGCAAATTGAAATATGTAATAAAACATATTAACAGAGCCCAGCACAAAAATCGTTTGATCATCTCAATAGATTCAGAAAAAGCATCTGACAAAGTCGAACAGCAATTCATGACAAAAACAAAACCCAGAGAAAAGTAGAATAGATGGTCTTTACTCCAATCTTATAAAAGCCACATACAATAACCCAACAGCTAATATCACTCTAAATGGTCAAAACTGAAAACTTTCATTCTAAAATGAAGAACAACACAAGTGTGTCCATTATCACCATTTCTATTTAATATAGTTCGGGAAACAAACAGCAGCTAGATGAGTGAAAAAAATAAATATTGGAAAGAAAAAGTTAAATTATCATTATTTGTAAATGACATGATATTCTACATTGAGGACCCCCAAAATGCCACTAAAAACATGTAGATTCAGAATCCAAATCCAGTAGTGTAACAGGATACAAAAGCAAAACTCAAAAGTCTTATATGTTATACAATCAAAAAGTAACAGAGAGAGAAATTATGGAAAGCGCATGCTTTATAATAAAATCCAAAAACTAAAATATTTAACACCCAATCTAATAAAAGATGAACAACACCTATGCAGTGAAAATTACAATACCCTAATAAAGGCTGAAGATATCAGGAAATGTATAGTTATCCCTTGCTCCTGTTAGGAAGAAGCAACACAGTGAAAACAGCCATACTCTGTAAATTGTTGCATAGATCTAATACAATCCCAGTCAAAATACCACTAACATACCTCAAAAAATTGAGAGCAAATATTCATAAAATTCATTTGGAATTAGAAAACCCTAGAATAGCAAGAGGAATTCTGGTCAACAAAGAAAATCAGGGGACATCACAATCCCAGACCTGAAATTATACTACAAAGCTACTATGTAAAATATTAGCATGGTATTAGCAAAATCCAGGCCTGAGGAGCAGTGAAATGGAAGAGAAGATGAAGACACATCTGCAGACACACTCACCCACCTTTGACAAAGGAGCCAAGCATGTTCATTGGAAGAAAAATAACCTCTTTAATAAATGGTGCTGGAAAATTTGGCTGTCCATATGTTGAAGACTAAAACTAGACACCTGGCTATCACTATGTTAGTAAACTAAAATAAAAGTGGATTTTTGTGTCTTGTCCTCTGAGGAACTACTTGGAAGATAATTATATACAATGTATTAATGTTGTTATTCTCGCATTATTTTATTTTTTGATGAAATTAAAAAAATCATTAAAAATAAAATAAAACAGGCTTTAAATTCTTATATTGTGGGTCATATTTTTTATTTTTTATCTTTTCAGCAGTTCTGAACCTGTGGGACATGACCCTGGCAGGGGTCAAATGACCAAAACACAGGGGTTGCCTAAAGCCATCAGAAATCATAACTGTAGCAAAATTACAGTTTTGAAGTAGCCACCAAAATTATTTTTTGGTTTGGGGTAACCGCAACATGAGGAACTGTACTGGGGGTCATTGCATTAGAAAGGTTGAGAACCACTGTTTTAAAGAATCATATTTTAACAACTCATTGTAATACTGTGAAACCGTAATTATCTAATATTTACGATTGTATATTCTCATGAACAGAGATATTGTTAAGACAATAAAGACTATTATTAAAAACTTCCGGATCACATTTTTTTTCCTGTTATTTACGTTGTGTTCCTTACTTGTACGTTAACATTGATCCTAACTACTCTTCTTTCCTCAGTCAAAGTCTCTAAAATTTATATGCAGAGCTCAAATTTAAAGATTAAATATAAAACATCTAGGCACCATCATGCCTGCAATTGTCTGTAATGTGTATACAGGTAAAAGGAGTTTCTAGTCTACTCTTCTTTCCATTTCCTTTTCTTACCTCTAATAAACACATATAATTTGTTAATAAAATGCAATGATTAAATACTAATTCACATCTCAAATGTTCTTTTTTGGTTTTTTTTTTTTTTTTTTTTTTTTTTTTTTTTTTTTTTTTTTTTTTTTTTTTTTTTTTTTTTTTTTTTTTTTTTTGTCTTTTTGAGACAGGGTCTCACTATGCAGTTCAGACTGGCCTTGAGCTCACTTTTATAGCCCAGGCTGGTCTCGAACTCGCACAGTTCCTCCTGCCTCAGCCTCCCGAGTGCTGGGATTACAGACGTGAGCCACCATGCCCGGCTGAGATAGTAAATTTTAATGGCAGGCCTGGGAACCTAATGTAAGGCCTAAGGATTTTTTTCTCTGAAGAATAAAATGGAACAATAGCAATTAGGATGCCTAAGAGTAAGTAAAGAGGAAAGGGGAATAAGAGACAATTTATGATAGATAGAAAGATAGACAGACAGACTAGGAATCTTCATGCTGAGCTTCATCCCTAGTTGATTTATAAAGTTTTTGAGACAAGGGTTGCTAAGTTTCCCAGGCTGGGCTCAAACTCATGATCCTCCTGCCTCAGTCTCCCGAGTGCTGGGATTACAGGCGTGCACGACCATGCCAGGCTTTTTTGTTTGCTTTGTTTTTTTTTTTTTTTTTTTTTGTCTTTTTGAGACAGGGTCTCGCTATGCAGTTCAGGCTGGCCTTGAGCTCACTTTTGCAGCCCAGGCTGGTCAAAAGTTCTTTTATAAAATAAAATTTTATTTATTTTTTTAAACTTCAAATTCTTTTGTTTTCTTTACTTTTATCATTTTTTTCCTGCTTTTTTTGTTTTCCAGAACTAGGATTGAAGTCAGGCCCTTGCATTTACCAGGCAAGTACTTCCTCTACTGAGCTGTCTCTCAGCCCCTTTTTCCTGCTTTCAATCTCTTGCAAACCTACAGTGTTTTCATTAGGCACAAACAGCCTATACAAAAACAGTAGCCTATGAATAATACTCACAGACTTTAGTTTTGAACTATTTATTTCAGTTTTTAATGTTTTAGTTTGATACTATATTTTCACCATAAACTTACAAATGCTGAATAACTTATCTTTAAAAGGAACCAGTCTGGGCTGGGGAGACAGCTCAGTGGCATAAGTGCCTGTTCAGCAAGCACAAGGTCATGAGTTCAATCCCTAATACACCACCCAAAAAATTAAAAAAAAATAAGGAATCAGTTAAAAATTTTCTTGAAAGACTTCATCTTCATTTTATTTTGTTCTGTTATTCAGTTAACTAAATATAGAATTAACTATTGAAACAAAATGCAACCTTTTAAGATTAGCTCACTTAGCACAAATTTCTTTGAGATCCATTGTAGTGTGCAAAGTGTTGTGAGAATCAGTAGTTCTTTCATTTATATTGCTGAGTACTATTCTGTTCTGTTATGGTATCTGCTTATCCATTCACCCTTTTAAGGACATTTATGTCATTTGCAGTCTGGGCTCATTACAAATGAAACTATTATGAAAATCCATAGTAAATTTTTGTGTGAATATAAGATTTTTATTACTCAAAGATAAATGCTTAAGAGGAACTACTGTATAGCAGTTTGTCTAATGCTCTAAAATTAACAAAACTATAAAGGTATTTAACATATGAATGTTTGCCAAGAGTCAGGGAAGGGGAAGGGTTTGTGATACTACAGTTGGAATATGACGAAGATTCATGATAACAACTATAGCTTGTAATTAAAATGATTCCTTTTTACCTAGAAAGATAAATATTATTTAGAAAAATAAAGCCTGTTACATACAAAAACTTTAATTAGAATACACTGTTTTCTAACTTTTAAAAGAAATTAAATTCACTAAAATTCAAAATGTATATCAAATAAATAAATAAATAAATAAATAATAAACAGGGTAGTCAAAATGTCAAGCAATAGCTTCATGAATGCTTAGGAAAATTTGCATACCTGTTAACTTGATATGTCCTATTTCATCAAGCAAAATGCTGCAAATCAAAATTCACATTGAACAAGATGCAAAAGTTTATATAAAACATTTATATAAAATACTTCATAAACCTAAAAAGCATACTAGTTGTTGTTTTTTGTTTGTTTGTTTGTTTGTTTGTTTGTTTTTGTCTTTTTGAGACAGGGTCTCACTATGCAGCTCAGGCTGGCCTTGAGCTCACTTTTGTAGCCCAGGCTGGTCTCGAAGTCGCATCGATCCTCCTGCCTCAGCCTCCCGAGTGCTGGGATTACAGGCATGCACCACCACGCCCGGCTCATACTAGTTGTTACATTGGAACAATTTAGATATAAATTTAAGATCAAAATGTGCATTATGAAGAACACTTTCTATAAGTAACTTTCAATTAATTACAAAATAAATTTTGAATTCCCTTATAATCATTAAAAAACTTAACCCACTATGTTAGAATGTAATTCTGGTTCTACAAATATAGACAACAGTGTTAAATAAGAAAAATATATCTTTACTTTTCTGGCTTTAGGTCTCTATATACAATTCCTAGTCGATGTAGATGATCCAAAGCAAGGGCCAGTTCTGCCAGGTAGAATTTCACATCTTCTTCTGTAAACAGAACCTATAATAAAATAATAATTTACCATTTAATCTTTCTTTCAATAATGATTATTTTTGAATGTTTTTTTAAATCCAGTAAGACAACATTGGGCAAACAATAAGAAAATAAGCGTAGTTTATTTTGATTTTATTTGCATAATCATTGGGAATAGAGATTCCTACATACTACATATGTTACTAATTCTTTAAGAATTTTCAATGTTAACCATTTTGTGTAAAAGTTTTTGAAATATATGTTCATGTATCTCTTTATGTAAATGTATTACACACAGAATTCTTCTTTTAATGATATGGTATCATAATAATATGAATTTTAGCACTCTGCTTTATTTAAAATTGTAATGTCATCTGAAAATCTGAAGAACATAGAATTTTCATTTGAACAATTATAATTTCATTATTTATGCTATCTTTTTCACTAATACTAAATTTTGTGAGTTTAGACACTGTTTTCCACTTCTCACTGCTCTTCCTTTTCTTGGCTGTACTTGGAATTCAATCCAGGTCCTCACAGTAAACGACATCCACAATTTTTCTCAAACTTGCTATCCTCCTGTCACAGCCTTTTAAGTAGCTGAGACTACATGTATGTGCTGCTGGCTCTCGCTCTCCATTTTTCTGTGTCTAACAATAGAATTGCTATGACAAAGTGAAAAGGGTACTAGACGGTAAATCAGAATTAGTAGTATAATACTTGTATAGACTATAGTGACATTGACTTCTGTGACTTGGCTTCTAAATCTGTAAATAAGTGTATTTGTCATGTCTACCTAACAATATTATTTTGAGAAATGTATTTTTAAAAGCCTTGGAAATTGTAAAATACTATGTAACCATAAAGTATTATTCCAGGTTTGCCTCTACTTTCCTTTACAAACTAATTTATAGACAGAATTGGGAAATATATAAACATTTCTTGCAGATTTTAGAATTTGTCAGTGGCTTGAGATGGAGAAAAATACCTAGTTATGCATAATTTTAATAAAAAAATAAAATATGTCTAGGTTGTTATGAAAGCTCAAATTTGAATAAAACATGATATTGTTTTACAACAAGCTTGTTCATGTAGGAGTAAAACTTCTGTACTTCACAGTAGTTTTAATTTAAACTACTAGTAAAATTGCAAAGAATAAGCAATTAAGGACAATTTTTGATACCCCATCTATTCTTCAAAAGAAGCAACACAAAAACCAAATATGTTTCATTATCTACAATTCAAAATCATTAATTTGAATATCATGACAAAAATCATTTTAATTATATTTTTGTTAATAAAATACCTGCTACTTATTTATCTTCTGCACAAAATAATTAAAATATTCATTAAAACCTAACACAATAGAAATGCATAAATTTTATTTTATAATAGTTATAAAATATATTTTACAACGCTGAAGAAACACTGCATTTCCTACGTCATAGTTTATATCAAACCCATTATCCTACCAAGAAATTTCTTTGGTCACAAACTTCATAAATAAACTTACTAAGCAACAATTATGCATATGCACAAAAGCAATTATGCACAAGTGCAGTTAATTGCGTGCCAAGAATTGTACACTCATTATACTATCACAACTTTCCAAATAAGACTACGAAGTAAGTATCTTCAACTTTATTGAAAAAAAAGTCTCACAGTGGCTAGCTTGCCAACAGTAACATAACACGTAAGAATGAGGGACCAAATTTGAACTCAGGAATATGTAACTCTGCAAGTGAACTTATCCACAGAATCCACAGCTAATGCACAAGTTTTCTACCTAAGTTTTATTAGAATCACTGCCAATAATATTTTCCTATTTGGTGAATTGTTTTACTCATAAATTTCTCTCCAAAATAAAAATTATCCATAATTGAGGTATTAAAAAAGCACTAATGTTTTACTGCATATGTATGTATGTGTGTTAACACACTGGCCTCCTTTATTATCCATGCAATACTATACCAGAAGCATTCTCAATTATCTTTTCAATTTATTTATAAAGTTGTCAATAACGAAACAATAAACCATATTAATTTTATTGTGATTTACCTAATGTTGTACTTTTAGACAAAGAGGTTATTTCCCACTATTTACTGTTTTAAAGCACTGCAACATGCATGTATCTATACTAATGATTTTTTCCCAAAATAAATTCCTAAGAAATAAAATAGGAAATACAGGATCAAGGACAAAACTATACAAATTTCTATAATAAACAAAAAATTATTTTCCAAAAAGGTTACAACAGCTTCCACTCCCATCAGCAGTTTGAAAAAGTTGTCTTGCCACCTCTATGACAATTCAAAATATAGACTTTAAAAATCTTTACAAATTTAATCCATAAATATCATCAACTTATATTTAACTCTTTATCCATGGAAGTTTTTAGAGTATAATATTAGAGTACATTATATTTTTCATGAGTTATCAGTAGTATCTAATTTTCATTATTTACTTAGTGTTTGGTCAACTGCTACAAGTTTTGTAAATATTTGAAATGTCATTGCTCCATCATACTAGCTCCAAATAATTTCTAAGTTTATGCTGTTTTACTTTCATTCAATAGTTCTCACTTGTTATTTTTTATTTTTATTTATTCAAATTTATGTATGTTTTCCCTTACTATTTTGATGCATCATTAAGTGATCAAATAAATATTTGACTGTACTTTCCCTTAACATAAAATAATTATTTCCCAGACTTAGTTCTTTAATATAAGTAAATTTATTTTTATATGTTGCAGAGATATTATTTTCAAATAATTTTTAAAATATGTTATCAACATATCAAATACTATTTACTGAATAATTATTCTCATTGCTATTAATTGATAATTCTTCCTTTATCCAGAAAAATATATGTCACATAAAGCAGGATTCTTTCAGATGATGCAGTAGGTTTCTAATCTTTTATTCATAAATTATGCTGTCATGCTTATTGAAACTTTATAAAATTTTGGTTTTTGTTCTCTCTCTATGTCTGTCGGTCTGTCTGTGTGTCTGTCTGTCTGTCTGTCTGTCTGTCTGTCTCTCTCTCTCTCTCTCTCTCTCTCTCTCTCTCTCGTGTCTGTGCTGCCCAGTTCCCAGGATGCCTACTAATCCTGAGCCCATAGAATTCCCTTGCCCCTGAATCTATGTCACTGAGATTCTACAGGCATAGCTCAAATTTTCTTTTAAAACAAGAAGTGGGGTAAAGAAATGATATTCTCTACACTTGTCCAAATTTCTTAGTACTTCTCATTAGCTTATATTTATAAATAAACTGTAAAATATATCTGTTAATTTCAAACAAAAAGACCTTCCTATTGGAGCACTGTTTGAAATTTTATGTCAATAATAAATTCTGAGGAATTGATAGCTTTATAATAATCATTCATTCAATGTACCATACTTTCTTGATATTTGTAAAGTATAGCATGGTTAAGAGTTTTTTGCATTTATATGTATAACTTTATTTTGGAGGAATTAAGTTAGGGCATGTAAATTTCCCTTTAATATATAAATGACAGACATTATAAAATTTTCTTAACACATACAAAAGGTATACTTTTAAATTCTAAGGCATAAGAATAAATTCATTTTGAATTATTTAACAACTTTTTAATATATACAGATGAACTATAACCAACAAATAACTACTTATAATAAGCTGCCTATAGAAGTAAACATTGAATCAATTTTTAAAGCCTATTCAATGAATAATTTATTGTCTTTGGGAAATGCATTTAAAATGCTTGCTCTTACCTAATATTCCAGACTTAGGAATCAAAACTTACTGACTGCATCTCTGTGCTAGTATGTGTTTAGATAGTCCCACATCGAGAATGGAAGTCTGAAGAGTTTAAAAGAAAATTAGAAATGACTACAAGTAAATTTTTTTTCAAAAACATTTGTGACACGTCTACAGCCTAACACAAGAAACCATGAATGTTGGCACCTCATCATGCTTTTCTCCCTCTATGCTTCAAGACTACATTTTAGTAAGTTTCTTTAAAGACCTTTGTTAGAAGGTCTAGACAAATACTGTCACATATTTAATTCTGTTCTACAATGAACAATTGATAAAGAACCCACTCCATGCTCATGGCTGGCATGTACTGCACTGGAGGTAAACAGATATAAGCCAGAAAGCTTAGCCACTTAAGCACTGGCTAGCATCCCAGAAATACATCATTCCTTTTTCACAAGTTTCAGAGATCTGGGAATTAATCATAACTCTTCCACATTCACCATTGTAAATTCTGGAAGTAAGAGGCTGAACTACAATTATCCAATTAAAATGTTCCTCTCAAATTACCATTTGAAGACAAAGTGAAATACACAAGGTCAGGAGTTATTCTCCTGCCTAAATCACCTAAAAGACAGGGAGGACAATATGAATGATATTGTCAAGACACTGGACATCAGGCAACAAACGACAGTTAATACTGAAGGATGAAGGAAAAACAAAATATGTCCTACAATTGCCCTAGTTTAATATTCTCAAGTAAGGGTATATGTCACACTGTAGAGAAGCTAAGTCAAGTGGAGCCTGGAATATTTTTAAAAGTGATAAATCAGAGTTAAGAGGAAAAGGGAACAGAGCTGACAGGACAGAAGTACCAGAGAAGAAAAATTTTCAGAAGAAATTCTGGAGAATCTCAAATGTTTAGCAGAAAAATGTTCAGTGCATACAAGGATATCATCTATCACCAAGAACACACAAAAAATAAGGATTAGAGAACAGTCAAGGAAATTCATAGTAATCCAGGAATCATTTATGTCTAGATATAGCAGAAAAGCTGATACACAGATGATCAGAGTTGTAAGAAGGGTTCTGTTTCAGTAGTAGAGCAAAATCATTCCTTTAGTAAATGCTGTTCTGGTCTAATCTCAAAAAATTAAAGACACAAAAGGATCGAATGAGTTCTACAACCAAGAATAAAGCTCCGCAACATACATTAAGTACAAAAATGTGCATTAATTAATACGAAAAATTTCACTACAGCTGTTGTCCAATAAAAAACTGCCAATCATGGATCAGAAGATAGTATTTGAGGTAACACAAACAACCCTAAAGATTAAAAGTGCTAACAGACGACTAGGACAGACAAGGACAGCTAAATTCTCAACAGTGAGAGTAAAAACAAAAACAACAACAAAAAAACTCTAATAATCTGAAGGATAGTAGTTAGACTATTAAGACTCATAATTTAATATTGGGAGATAGGTAAGCCTTGACTAAATGCTGTCCTAGACCCACATGACATAGTTGACAAGTAAAATACAGAGCTGGAACTGTAACTGAATAGTAGAGTATTTGCGCAGCATTTATAAGGCCCCATGTTCAATACCAAGCAATGTAAAAAACAACACAATACCAAATCAAAGGGGAAACAAAGCAAGGTACAAAATGATCAGCATTTCCAAGAAAATGACTACATTCTAGAACAAAATTAAACACTACGTATAGGGAAACAAAAATAGCACGCAAGAAATTAAATTCATAATGTCTACCATCCAATGAAAATGAACATGAAATATGAGTCACAGACACACAGAAGAAATCACCTATCGTTGACAATATTTACACGATAAGTAGGCTATGTTCTGATAGTTTAATTTACAAAGAAAAGCAATTAGTTAGGGCCAGCAAGGTAGCTAAGCACACTAACTTCCTGCAAAGGGAAGCACAAAAACCAGGGTTTGATCCTAAGTACCGCACGCTGTGCTAGCACTGCACTGGGCACACTGAGCCAGCCACTGACAACGGGCATGGTAGAGCACACCTGTAATCCCAGCACTGGGGAGGCTGAAAAAGGTGGATCACTATAAGTCCAAACTGCATAGTGAGAACCTGTATCAAATACACACATAAAAAAAGAAAAGCAATTAGCTAAAGTTTACTTAAGACCACTGTTTTACAATCTCAGGTTAAAGACTCATACTTTACACTCTAAAGCAACTACTAACATAAGCAAGTGTTCTAGCTAATGTTAATAAGGCAACAGCAGTGATAAAAATGAAATTTAAAAATATAAAAAAGAAAAGAATATGATATTTAAAATAAATAGCAAGATAATAAACATCAATAACCATATTAAATATGATAGGTGTTATGGTTTATGTCTAGTTGTCCCCCCAAAGCCTCATGGAGTCACTGGGCAGGGACTTCTAGAGTTTGAGACTTGATCCATGATCCCTGGGATTATAGGTTTTAGTACTGATGGGATTATGGGTGGAAGTACTTCTGGGATTATGGGTGTAGCCTAGGGCGGGAGCTAAGGCGGAGAGCCTGAATGTAATATAAAG
>PVJA010007924.1:0-66502 GCA_004027025.1 Myocastor coypus | reverse complement strand
GTGTGTGTGTGTGTGTGTGTGTGTGTGTGTGTGTGTGTGTGTGTGGTTTCAATCCTTTGGAACTCCTATGTATGGAATAAAAGCTAAGAAAGTGCTGAAGGAACAGCTTTGTCAGAATCTAGAGGAGGTCATGAGAGACAGCGAATGAGAATGTAGATCTGGAAAAACAATTCTTCAGGTAGATGCACACAACACAGTCCCATAGCAGTGCATTTCTAAAGGCATGCGTGTGGGGGCCGGGGGCAGGAGGACCCTGGAACCTCAAACATAGGAGGGAAAGTGTGCTTGGAGCAAAAGTTTATTCTGCTTGAATTTGTGGGAAAAAATCAGTATGAGCAACAGGAGTTGAAGACTGTAGGGCAAATGCTGAAGAGTTAGATTTTAAGCCTAACAAGGAGTTACAGTGGCTTCCTGGGGAGGGAACCTTCTGAATAAAATAATTGAGGGAGGACTGTCATTACATTACCTAGGGCAGATTAAAAAGGAAAGAGCTGCCCAGCTCTGCAGCGATCAGCAGCAAGATCTGAACTGCGACCAGCACATCGAGGAGACCTCCTCCTGGACAGAGATGCATGAGTGGGGGAATCAGCAATGGCGACAGGGAGGGTGTGATCTGCTACAATTATCGGGGAACACTGTGAGCTTATTTATAATACTAATACATACCTTATCAGTAGTTAAAAACGTTACAACATAATATTCTGATATTTTTTGTTATGGGGAGAAAAATGCTCAGAAAAGCACTGCTTTGTCACAAAACACCTTCCTTAGTATATTTTTAAGCCCCTTTGCTGGACCAGCCCACAACACTGGACACAAATCAGACTCATCAGACATATCCATTATTTTAAAGACATTACCAATAGGTTCTCGGCTGATCCCCAAATTCTTTTTATACAGCTTACCAAATAGCCGTCAGCCTTCCACTGATTTTGTGTCACTTGAGAACCAAGAACTTGGAAGTGAAAAACATGTTGCAGTGCTGACACCTTAATCTTTTTCACCTCTGGTTCTGAGACTGACATTATGAAAAGATTATTAAATGCTCATTATGTGATATTTTATTCCCTGTAAACACTGCCTTCACTTTAATTTTGGCTAGTCCTCTGTATACCTGGCTATTTTCAAGTGTCCGGTGACCTATATTCGTAAAACCTTACTGCAAGCCTGTAGATGTCTTCTCGGTAAGATAGAAAAGTATGTACTTTTTGGAGATAAATTGTATTTAAATATCTATAAGGCAAAAAAGAGGGAGTAAAAGGACCTAGGGAGACAGTTCAGCAGCATAAGTGCCTGCCTGGCAAGTATAAGATCCCAAGTTTGATCCCTAGTGCCTCCAAAAAGAGAGGGTAAAGTTAATTTCACTGAGTTCCAGGTTGTTCAAAAATGTTTTCCATTAGGCTCTTCTTGTCATTTGCAATTTGATGATTTTTTTTTTAAGTTTTGTAAGTATTTGCAGTTTGTAGACTCCTAGAAGCAAAAATAAGTATTAATTTTGTCTTGCAAAACAAGCTGAGAAGCAACAGTTAACATCAGCCTAACTCAGAGCGCGCTGTGGAGTGAGGTTTACTCATCCTGCGCACACCCTGCCCTTCCCAGGCAGGCCACTTTGCTCAGCCCCAGCTTCCGGTATGCTCAGAGAGTCAACACACAGACTCGCGCCCGACAGTGCCAGCCAGAGTCGCCATATGAGAAGCAATAGCAGCAAGGGCTTGCTCGGGACGTAGAAGAGCAGAAGCAGCTATGGCAGAGGTATGAAAAGATGGAGCTTGCTCGGAAAGGACAAATCCAGCACGACTGCACTGTAAAGTGTGTGTGTGTGCATGGGTGTGATAATCTAGAAGTGACTGACTTTAGGCTTTTGATCACATGCTTCTGCACTTTAGCTTGCTTTTGTGAATCAAATAAAGTCAGTGAAAGATTTTATGCAATTTAGTGACACAATAAGAACCAGATTACCATTATTATTATCAGTATTAAGTCCCAGACATGTTTCTAGATGCTTCATATGAATTTTGTATTAATTCCGTACATTATACTTACAAATTAGAAATAGTTTTATTTCCAGTGCAAACCCAAGCCTCAAAGAGACTGTCACTTGCTTAGGTTTCCAGTGGTGACAGTAGAAGCCCCTGACACCACACTGCTCCTGTTTTCCTCGAGAAATTTTGTAAGCTATTACTCTTGGTTGTTTCTGCTCTCCCTATGAAAAATTTGGGAGCACAAAATGGGAAGGCTGGATCTCAGAGAAACCAGTCGCTTGTAAATTAGTAACAAGTCTTTTCTCTTTGTGCCTATCCTCACAAAAATTACTATAAAATGAATTTGAGTTTTTGGGTCCCTTTTTAGGGCTTGATATTCCTTTCTTTTGATTTCTGTGCACCGTAACACTTAAAATCATGGACTCCTCCGAGAAGGAAGAGAACAACCAAAACCTTTGATACTTTGGAATCCAACAGCACTTAAAGATCTTGAAGCAATTTACCAGTATTACACTGCTCTTAATGCCCTTGTCATTTTAGTGCTTCAAGGAAGACATAAGCTTAACAGGGGCTTAAATACTGGAAATCAATAATACTATTGACTTTTAAACTGAAGAACAGCAAATTATAGTAAGAATTTGACTTGTCTGATAACAGAAAAATTTCTAGGTTGAAAAACAATAGAATGATATTGTGGTCAGTTCTTAAAGATCAATTTGTTGTATTCCCATGAGCTTTTCCTTTGGTCTACATTTTCTCTCTTGAAACTAGATATTGATGAGAATTTCAAGATGAGAACAGAAGTTGCCACCCTGTAATGATGTTTGTAAGTGCGGAACTGAAAAAAAAAAAAGCCGAGCTTGGTTTTAACCATCTCCCAACCACAGGCTGACTGTGTGATTTGGAGAAAGTACTTTTATCTTTGCTAATTTTAGACACACTGTACTTAGTTCATAAGCATTAAATGTAGATGAAGAGGAAAGTTATTTCAAAGTTTGTTTGTAATTCCAATGTTCATTAAACCCATTATGCTGTAAATTTCCTTTCTGGAAAAATGCCTAACAGTTTCTTTTTTTCTGTTTATTCAAAATATGGATCTCATACATCAGTAATCCAAAATGACTATGAGGGCCTTTGCTTACAAAGTAAGCAACATAAATGAATGTTTTGGGTACATAAAATATAATAGGACACTCATGGGCCCCCTGCAACATAGGAGGCCATATTTTTCCAAGTGAACATGATATGAGACAAAGGAAACCTGTATGCTCAAACTCATTGAGCTATTCCTGCACAAAGGCCTAAACATCTCTCTACCATCCAGCAGTCACTTAGCCCACGTCTCCTGCTCATTTCAGCACGCCTATCCTTTCATCTGCAGCCAGATGTCATCAATTATCATTTATCTCTCCAGATTAAACTTGAGAGTGCCTGATTTCCGATGGCCTTTAATCAGGGACATGCATTGCCTTCACTAGTTCCTTCTGCTAGCGTTGACAGTAGTGACACTGGCTCGAACCTGCACACCTTACCATCCGAAAGTCCTCTCTGGCCTGGCTGGCCTCCTCTGACTTCCAGGCCTCTCTGAGGGCTTCCCATTCCTCAGATCAGTCCCTGTAGAATGGTATTTGCTCTGACCCTTGCATTATGTGGCTCCCTCAGGTTCTCTCCACAAGTCCTCCTAGAAGACTTCAAGCACTGCTATTCGGACCGTGCCCCCACCAAAAGCCCTGGAACCTTTCAGGATTCTCTGTCTACAGGTTTACAAGTGGCTTCCATTAATGCTTCTAGGTGCCAGAATCTCAGTATCCAAAACCTCATAGATCACCTTACTCATTCCACTAATAATTTACTCATTTCAGCTTCAAATTTACTCCTCTTTGCTTTATGATACCAGATACGTCTTTCGGCCCTAATGGGAGTAGCTACTTCAAAAGAGTGCTACCTGTATAGCACCTAGTTTTTGGTTATATTTTAACCTAAATTTCACCTGATAATTGTTCTCATATTAAATTTTTTTCTCCAAATTATTGGTCTCATTTGTCCTGATGGGACTTTGACTGATACAGGTTTGGTAACAGAGATAGTCACAAAAGATAGACGCTCAGATATGGAATTTAAATATAAAATATGGAATTTATATAAAGTATTTCTTTCTGTGGAGCTAAATTCAGTGCCCAGACAGTATCCATGCAAAGTGACTGCTAACAATACTCGTCAGACAGCACACCATGACGAGCCACGCTACCCTGCCTCTGACTGTGGGGAAGTTCCTGCCTATGTGAGAGACATGGATGCTTCAGGGGCTGCTCCAGCTGTATCTGCCACAACTGCAACTGCAAAAGTTATGGCTGGGGGCCAGTGAGATAGCTTAGTGGACAAAGTGCCTGCTTAGGCAAGCACAGGCACCTGGGATTGATCCCCAGCACCAGCACCACCTGCCATGCTGGCCCTGCCCCTGGGGGCACCTTGTTGGCCACAGAGACCACGTGTCGTGGTGCACATCTGTAATCCCAGCACTGGGGAGGCTGAGACAGAAGGATCACTACAGGTCTGAGCTGCATTATGAAACCCTGCATGAAACATTAAAAAAAAAAAAATAGTTTTAGTGGAGACAGAACATCTTGAGTATAGTGAGTACTTCTAAGGAAACAAACAAAAATCTCCAAAATAAACACTCATAGAGATCTTTATGGATATTCAGTGCTGAAAAAAATCAAATACTGGCTGCAGTAGTTTAGGTGATACAATTTGAAGAGTATCAGTTAAATTCATATTTTCCGCAACTCTCCCATGGGTACACTAGGATGCCAACTGAAAACAACATGCAACTCAAACTCTGAGGGAAGACATCTGAGCAGACCCAAATGCCCAAATGACCCAGTAACTGAGGTACAGTAGGCCCTCAGCAGTGAAAGGTGCTTGCGGCCTCTTATCCAAGGAAAATTGTGATCCTTTGCTTGAAAGCTGTAATTATTTCACCAGAGCAGGCTCTTTGCAGTGTTGCCCAGTGTCCTGGCATAGCTTCCTGCAGCTAGGATGTGCACAGAAGTTAATTGTAAAACTGTTTAGCCAAGGAGGGTGACACAGAATGCCAGATCCATAAGAAGCATTTGTACTGGAGCTCTTACTGGATCCATTCATTGTGGAGGGTAAGACTCTCAGTCTTAACAATAATGGCTCCACTCCCTAGTTAGCAGGACATTCCAGGGAGGGGTGCGGCAAATGAGAGCAGCTCTTGATCTCAAGGAGAAAGATGGAATTCCCAGAGAAGCCGAGACCAACTGACAGCACACCAGGAGGAGAGCTGCCACAGAAGGCAGCAGGGAGTTAGCAGTCACCAGAATGTTCTGACCTTCGGGATCCCTGACAGTGACTAATTGACCACAGTGCACCTGGGAAGGGAACAGATGGGAAGCCTACAGAAGCCTACTCAAACTGCAAAACAGAAAACGCTTTTAAATCTGATGGCACAAACTGGCTTAAGTCACCACGGTGCTAAGCTTGATGTCTCGTCCCTTTTCTATATGTATATATCTCCTTGTGGAAGGACCCTTATAACAGTACTATTACTATCCAATCATTATTGTTCCAGCCTTTCCTAAAAGGTTCACATAAGCTATTATTATAAGTGTAGGGGAAGGGTTAAGTGCCTTGACTTTCAGGCTATTACTAGACATTGGTGAGTTATCAGAGATCATTGGGGCCCAAAACACCACTGGTGACCAACCAATCAAAATAGAAGTTTAGGATGGTCAGTGGTCAATGTTGTCCCTGCTCAGATCTGAGGAACATACTGAATCCAAACAGAATACAACCTGCATGCTTGCCAACTGTCCTTGGTTATAGAGTTCAAACTGGCACACTTGAAAACTCATAGGAAATCAACATTGGCCTTGGGGGCATGGAGTAATTTCGATGGCAGGAAGAATCAAACGGAAGCTCCTGGAACTTGCAGACTTATGAAATAATAAATCAGAAGTAACAATGCATTCCTGGGAAAATATCAGTATTATTGCCAACATCATAAATTTATAAGATGCATGAGTGGTGATCCCAGCACTCAGGCAGTTGAGGCAGGAGGATCACTGTGAGTTTAAAACCAGCCTGGGTTACACAGTGAGTACAAGGCAGGCCTGAACTTCATACTGAATCTCTATTTAAAAAAGAAGTTGGGTAGATGTGGAAGCTGACTTGATGACCACAAAATAATTAGGCAGCAGATCTAACTACAGCTGCTGTTCTGCATACAGATTTTACTTTAGCAAATGAACCCACCCCTGGTGCTTTGTATGTAGCTGTTTATGCTGACTTACATACATTACAAATAGTTTAGATTACCATAGACATGAGAGAGCAAAGGTTGTGAGATCAGCGACAGACAAGTTAGGTGAGCCCACCGCGATGGATACATAGAATGCAGACCTTTCTGGCCCGCAATAGAGAAGGTTGCAGATAGTCCAATGGACAAAAGTCCTACATGAATCAGCCTTTTTTTACTTCAGATATTCTATTGCAGGATGGAAGCTCTTGATATTTGGAGTTTCTCTTAGAAACATCAGCTATTTCTAGTGCAGTCTCCAATCCAAGAAGAAACCAATCTTGGCCACCCAAGAGCTGGGATTACAGATGCGCACCACCACACCCAGCCTCAATTGCTATCCCAGCATGCCCTGGGGGCAGAGCCAGCATGGCATACTTGGGGATTGAACCCTCAGCCCATGTACCTGCTTGCAGGCAGCTTTAATCCGCTGAGCTATTTGACCAGCCCCTAGAAGCCAATCTTGAGTTCCTAAGAAAGCATCATTTCTCAGTCTGAGAAAGAGTCCTAAAGTCGACTCTCAGGTTGATTGTAATCAACTCTTTCCATTAGGAAAAGTCAGACATCCGTCCTCACAGAAATAGATCCGTCCGTTTGGAGCAGGGAGCAGCCTCACACACTGGGCTTCCGCCAGCACCGCTGCTCACAGATATGGGGCGGTGCTGTCTCTCAGCTATGGCTAAACACTTGATAGCTTTTCAGGCAGCACCGCTTCTGGCTGAGTCATATTCTGACAGCCAGAATGTACCTAAATGGGCTCATCTCCATGGAATTACTGGTTTGTTCTACCATTACTCATATAGATTTGCTTACAGCTTCTTTTCTCTCTCTCATTCTGGTATTATTTTTGCATAAATCATTGGGGTTCAAGTTTAAAATTTAATCTTTCAGATTGATGGGTAGACCTAATGTTTCCCTCTGCTCCACTGATGTGAAAGCGGCTTCTTCCTGATCCTCCGTCTTCCTGACATCCGTCTCCATTTTCTTAGGATATGTGCCACTCACAGCTCGTAATTGTAAATCTTGCCTTTTCCCCACCGGCACATAAATCTTTTTAAAAGCCTCTTGCCAGGTTTACAGCTCAAATGTGTTCCTGAAGGTCTGGTGCCAGCCCCTTGAGAAGTAACCGCTGAGGAAAGTGAGGCCCTTGTCTTCCAGCTTCCTCAGGGGTCGGGCCCAACGTACTTGGCTCTCGTCTGACCTCCTGTGGGTCTCGCCTGCTGCTGGGCACCCTCGGCTCTAGAATTCATCCTCTTCTCCTCCACCTAAATATTCTCCTAAATATTCTTCCTACCTACCCAGCCTCCTTATAGAAGAGGCAGTACTGTGTCACCCGCCCCGTGCTGCTGCATGTTTCCTGGGAATCCAAAGCACGGGCCTTTAGCACAGAGATAACTCAGCTAAGGAAAACGCAAAGCGCAGCCCTATGGTTACTCACGTGGTTTCGGGAGCAATTTATATAGCAGGGAATTTCCAAATTATAATTTTGTAAGTAGGTAAATATATAATGGGCATATAAAACATAAAATTCATAGGAAATTTTAAGTTAAATGATAAAATAACTAGTCTCATAAGTCTCTTTTGTTTATTTATTTTTCTTACTTTTAATGTGAAAGAAATATCAATGAGACAGTTTCACAACAGGTTAGTAAGACAGTTACAATAATTAATATGTTCATATGGTTCTCTTCATAGTAGTTGCTTAGAGTACAAGACACAGACATGATACTTTGTGTAAAAAGTTGGGAAGGAATTTTTTTTTTTTTTTTTTTTCTGGCTTAGGCTGCGTCAAGTGCAGGAAAGTTCTGGAATAGCAGGTGGAGCTGGGGATTGAACCGTGGTCACCTGCACCTGACTGGGTTTATCCAAGCAGGTGATTAAACAATTGTGTTAACCTCCAAGCCCCCAGTCTTATAACAGTTTCTGTGTTGGATACAGAAGCATTGATAAAATGAAGCCCAAAGTGTATGACAGACACACATACACATGCACACACACACATGCACACATATGTATTACGATCTGTAACTTCTCTTCCACCTACAGCCGAATGTCAACCCCGGAGCCCTGTGCTCTTAAGCCCACCTGTCATACATGTATGCATTTTGCCTCTGCAAACATAATTTAATCATATAGTTTTATGATCCTGTTACAAATGCTGGTCCCTTCACCTAGATCATCTTGCCCTTGCATGCCAGTGGGGACTCCTCCTGCCTCCTCCTCATTCACCCTAACGATGACACTATCTGACATCTCCATGTTCCCTGAATCACAGGAAAATTAATCCAGGATCCCCGTTCTTTGTTGAACACTGCAACTGTACTTGCCATATTATACTGGAACAACCATATTTTCTTATCTATGTATATATGTTTTCCTATGTAAGAAAGAAACCCTACCAATGCTACATAAAACTCTTCTTCTTGCACTCACTAGCATATCTGACCATCATTAATAATCAAAATTATTGCTTTATGAGATGTATTTCTGAGCAGCATAGGAAATGCTCAGCTTCACATAACTGATCCTCAGTTTCATGCTGTTCTCCCTGTTCTGCTACTTGAGAACCCAAAGCTCTGAACTTTCAGGGCCCTGACTTGAGGGATGCCTCCTCAGCAGGGTGAGCAGAACTTCCAAATGGATCCAGTTGGTTCCTGAGGACAGAAAAACACCTTCACCATCACAGTGGTATCCCTACCTGCCAAAGCTGCAAGTTGTCACCACATGAGCACCAGTGACATCGCAATCCTGAAACATGTCCAAAACACACAGGTGCATAAGAAAACTGCTCTTCTTGGACAAACATTTTCTCATCTACAAAACTAGGGCAAGTAAATGGTTGTGTTTAGTGCTAAATTTTGTACACAAATGGGTAGTTTTAATTTATATACACAAATTATATTAAAAATTACTCAACAAATATAGTTACCTTATATATTAAACACTTTTCAGTTTGCTTACTAATTTATTTCTTTCAAGTAGGTAGAATTTATTGAGGTTCTGTAAGAGAGACAGACGATGTTCAAAAAAGTGGGCTCCCCTAAAATTTTCTAGCTTATTGCTTAACTTTCTCTTAATAAGTTACTCATCCTTAATGCTGCACTGACCTACCTTCATCATATAAACATACACATTCCACTTGTCATTATTAAAATTTCAAAGAAAAAGAATTAGAAAAATAAATTCTGGAAGGCTTCTTAGTGGAGTAATACCTAAACACCTCGAGAAACATGGTTTAAATTACATAAGCAGGAAGTAAAGAAACCGGCACTCACTTGTGTCTTGCAGCTGCAAATTCAATATTTTAAAAGATTCACCCAGTGGGCCCCTGGCAGTCAGAACCCTGATGGAGAAGTGATTCTATCAGGAGCACGTGCTGCTTTCCCTACCCCTCCCTGAGGCCTCCAGCACGCTCCTAATGGCCTGCACTTCTCTGCTCTGCAGAAAACCATTTCACTGCAGCCAGCCTAGAAAATGCTCCTCTCAGACAAACATAGAAAGATCACCATGAACCTAGAGCTTGTCTTGGAATTCTGCAGGGTACTCCCCGGCCCTCTGCACCAAACACCAGGTGTCTTAAAAAGCAGCTTAAACAAAGCACATCTGTACTAGCTAGGAGTCACCCACAGGCGATCCTGGATCTTGGCCTGCTACACTCCCAGGTCCCCACTCAGGGATCACAAAACATCACCATGCAATTGAATACGGCTGAATCCTCCCTTTAAAAAGAAGGAAAAAGCACCTTTATCTCTTAGCTATAAAAGTGGCAGTGTCCTCTTTTTCTCCCAAACATCTTTTCCATTTCCCAAAAACTTTGGTGTATAATTAGGGCTCTCCTGATGTCTTTTCAAAGAAAATCCAGTGGTTCTTAGATACTATCTATGTGTTCTACAGCATATTACACAAAACCATAGACTTTCAACCTAGAACAACTACTCCTTTTCTATATTGAAATGAGATTTACTAAGTAATGAATGTCACCTAATTACCACAGGGAGAAAGACTCAAAAGCAATTTACAAAAGAAAGAGAAACTGCACTGCGGTCTATGGGCACTCCAGAAAGCTAAAACTAATGACTAAGATGGAAAACTCATGGCTCCAGGCCAAAGGTTTGCACAGAGCACTTGACCACTCTGATCAAATATGATGAAGCTACCCATATGTTCTATTTATAATTAACCTGGCAGGGATGTGTAATGAGTTCTCTGAAGCAGAGCTCCCAGGAAACCACCTAGTGAAGGCACATTGCTTTAAATTAAGCATATCTGTGTTTCCTGGAAGAAGGAAATAGACTTTGGAGAAGATAATTAAGAGTTGACTATATATAGCTTCTGCTCTAGCAGAATTCATTAGGAAAAGAAGTTATTACAAAGTGGTTTCCACCCAACATTTTTCTTCAAAGAATATAGCAGTGGTGGAATAGTTGTGTTTCAAGAACAGTCACAGCATGCCCTCATGTTAGTTTAAAATTTAAAAACAAAGCTTTAGCCAGGGGTGGTGGCGCACACCTGTAATCCCAGCACTCGGAAGGCTGAGGCAGGAGGATTGGTATGAGTTCAAGACCAGCCTGGGCTACAAAAGTGAGCTCAAGGCCAGCCTCAACTGCATAGCGAGACCCTGTCTCCAAAAGACAAAAAAAAAAAAAATTAATAAAAACTAGTTTCAGCTATTCTCCTAGGCCCCCAGGCTATGGTACAATAGTATAAGTTCTAGCTCCTTTGTCAGCGAAGCATATAGCCAAATGGGATATGACCATATAGAGCCATAACTGCAACAAAGCTTCATGTGGTAAAATACCATAGATCTGAAGTGCAAAGTACAGCAAAGTACTAAATATGTGACAAAGCTTCAGAAATGTTCACAAATGAAGTTATATTTGTGCTTCAGCTTAAAAAATGAGTTTTTTTTTTGTTGTTTGCTTGTTTTTTTTCTAGTTGAAAAACACTAAGAAGAATAATTCTAGCACAGGTCTGCCAGTGTAGAAGGAAACAAAATTGGGTGGAGCAACTAGAGTAAAAGGATCTGTCTTGTAGACAGAGAAAGTATAGACAAGATAAAAGCATATTAACTTTATTTTCCTTTTATTTTTTAAAGAAAATACAAGGGCCAGCCAAGTAGCTCAGTGGATTAAGGTGCTTGCATAGACAGACACAGTGACCGGAATTTGATCCCCGGCAGGACCTGCAGGGGACTGAGACTGGCACGGTGGTGTGCCCCTGTAATCCCAGCTCTCTGGGAGACTGAATAGAGACAGATCACTGCGAGTCCAACTTAGGAAGTGAGACCCTGTTGACTCTACCGACCCTTACTAAAAAATACTAAAAAAAAAAAAAGTACAAATTGGAATTAAAACAAAAAAATTACAAGTGATACAGGTTTTCACTTAAAGTAATGTGAATTTCCCAGTATTTGTTGTAATACTTATAGTGTTGTCTTCCAGTCATTCAGGTTACCAGATATATGTATGCTAAATTGGAAAAAGAAAGAACGAAAGAAAGAAATGTATGAGAAATCAAGAAGACAAAAAAGGAGAAACAATACAAAAAAAGGAGACAAAACACATTAAAGCAATATTAACTTTTGAGTAGAGAAATGTGACAAAATCTTCCCCTCTAGGGAGGTCACCATAGACAAATTCAACCTCTACGGTGTTAAGCTATGTTGATAATATGAACTATGAATGCAATGTAATGAAAGTAGAATGAGACCTCTCTGATTTTCCTTCTAAAATTTCATAATCCCAGAATAATGAAACACAAAGTAACTCTCACTTGAGGTACGGTTCATAAAATATCTGATCAATACTTCCCATAACTGTCAAGGTCATTAAAAATGTAAGAATTTATTCCTATTGGGAAAGCCTAAGAAGATAATAACAAATAAATATAATGTAATACTATTTATCAGATCCTAAACAGAAAAATTATTGTGAAAATCTCAAGGTATATGGACTTTAGTGTCATATGTCAATATTTATTTGTTAATTTAAGCTAATATAGCATCACAGACTCATTAGAAATCTATAGATAATAAATATATCCAATATTTGGGAGATGTCTTCAAAATTAAATATTTATTTTATTGTCTTGATAAATGAACAATTTATACCTTTTTAATACTGGATATACTAATTAATTTCTTTCAAATTAGCATTCTTTCCTAGAAGTAGCAAAATATATATTGGTAAATCATAGCTCTTACTTAAAGGAAGGGTCACAACTTTAGAATTCTATCCCACATTTACTTAACTTTTGGCATATTTTCCTTAGGAAACAAAATAAATATGTTATATTGAAATGGTACATATATAAAAGAGCAAAAAATATAAGTAATCGTATCTGTAAATTATCATAATTATCAAGACAGAAGCCAGCAACCAGGCTAGAATGTTATGAGCACAAGTAGCGTTAAAGTCCTCCTCAGTACAGGCCTGCCCACTCACTATAGACTTCATTCTTCAAACACTGCTTTCTTTGAGTTTTATGTTGGTCAACTCCCTACTTCTTCAAATTCAAGTAGATATATTTAATTTAACTTTCCAGGATATATGATGGTTGGATTATTTTCTTAAATTTTTTAAAATCATTATTAAGATTCATACATATTAATGGTACATTAGAGTGTGCATTTGTAATCTCATTATGTAAGAATAACAGTTTATTTGATAGTTCTACTACTAGAGGATATGTGGCTTATTTATAATTTGGAAGTTCTCATGAATAACTCATCTACAGCTATGCATGTTTCAGTTTACGTGTTCATGCACTTCTCGAGCTTACAAATCCAGAAACAGAATGCCTGGTGGTAGCCTCCAATTGCTTCCCAAAACCGTGCCTAAGCACTTAGCACCTTCCTTGCTCACCAGAAATCCTTGCTGATATTTACCGCCAGTCTTCTTTGCATGATGTTATTCTCAGCAGTGTCAATGGGTATCACAATCATTTCTGTCTGCGTTTCCCTGTGTTGAGGCTGAGTGCATTTTCATTTGGTTCCTTGGGCACTTTCTTGTGAATCAGCTTTTCACTTTCTTTCCATGGTCAGGCTCTCCATCTGCTTCTCGTTGATTTCTAAGAATTCTGGGTCAGATTCCTGTGCCCCTTGCAAGCCACTACAAATACTTCCCCACTCTGAGGGCTCTGCCTTTTTCCTCACGCAATGATGGTTAGTAAACACAAACTGTGAATTATAATGCAGTCAAGATTATCACACCTCTTCATTTTAGGGCTTTGTTTCACGTAGCAGATCTGTTTTCTACTGTAAGGTCACAGAAATACATTTCATTCATCATCTAAAATGTCTGGTTTTTTTTTTTTTTTTTTTTTTGCTTTTAACTGTTGAAATTGATTTTTACACACAGGGAGATAGAAATCGAGTTTCATTCTCTTCCAAGTGAGTATCCAATTATTTCAGCATTGCTGTTGAAAAGATAATCCCTCTCCTACTGCTCTGCATTCTAACTTTTGTCATAAATAAAGTGGGGGCATGCATGTGGTCCGGGTAGGGGTGGGGGATCCTTCAGTACCTTTCTTCTCTTATGAATTTATCAAGCTGTCTTAATTTCTATTCTTTTTATTGAGACTTGATGTCTATAGAATGAGTCTCCACCTTCTTTTTTTCTTATTTGTCTTATTATACTTATATTTATAATTATATATAAAGCTTCCACTAAAACTCCACCAAGAGTTTGATCAAGACAATAATTTTAAGAAAATTATAATCATTTGGAGTCTTCCAATCTGTGAAGAAGCATATTTCCTTTTTATTTAAGTTTTATTTGATTTTCTCAGTAATGTTTAGAATAGCAAAGAAAATGTGACAATTGTATCAACTTGAATAAAAGATGCCCAATTAAATTGGGAACATAAGAAAAAATCAGGAATAAAAGAAAAATCAACAAAATAAAAAAGACTTGCTATTTAGCATTAAAACCAACTGAATATGTTGTTATAGCTAAAATCATTGCTGAAAATGTGATTTTGAAAAATACATATAAAATCCAAACAACAATTCTTGAAGTGTAATATTCTAACGGTATGCTTTCCATACTGAATCATGCCCAAGAGCTCCAATTCAGAGAACTGCCTAGGTAAATGCAAAAGACCCAGAAAGGAAACACTGGAGAACTTTTTCCCACTCAATGTAGGCAAATGATTTAATTTTCAGTTTTTACTATAATATTTAAACTAGAAGTTTAGGAATGTTGTTTTGAAAATTTAGCAAGCAATTGTTTAACTAGTGATAACTAAAAATAAATAAATAAATAAATAAACAAAAACAAAAAACTTTCCAGCTCACTCCCATACATACACAATACCAAATCATTTCCCCAGTGAAACATGTGGGAGATCTCTTTACCTGGGTCTCTACTTCCTGTCATTTGAGATGCCTTCACCTTGTTAGCCTCCATTTTTTTTTCCTCCTCTCTTCCCAGCTCAATTCCTATGCCATTAGGCTTATCTGAGTACTTGGGAATGTCTCTGCTTTCTGACAGTTATAAAATGGCTTGCTTAGCAACATGAATTTCATTGAATTTGAGCACATGACTGTTCCAGAGGCTAGAATGCTGACATGCCTGGGAAGCTGCTGTCTGCCTGCCAACGTGGACAGAGGTGTTACGGAGTAAAGTTTGCTAGGATTTTTATCGAGGCCCTTTTCATCTGTATGTACAACTGTTATTGGTCTGCTGTTTTCTAGTGAAGATATTTTCTTGATTTTATAATCTGTTAAGATTTATGCTTTTCTTTTCTTTGCAGGGGTACCTCTGCCATCTCTGGGGGTGGGGCTGCCACAGCATGTGGTGCCAGGTTTCAAACTTTGGTCCCTGTGCTTGCCTTAGCTTGCCTAAGCAGGTGCTTTAGACCACTGAGCTATCTCACCAGCCTCTTTTTTAAAATCTATGTATTTAATGGTATAAATTTTCTTCAACACTATTTTACCTGCAGCTCATAAATTTGGGTGATGTGATTTAATTTTCATTTACCTCAATGTATTTTCCTATTTTTCTTCTTTGCCCAGTGGCTACATAGAAGAATACTATTTATTCTTTGAATACTTAAGAATTTTCCAAGTTCTTTGTATTTTTGATTAAGAATGCACTTTCTTGTCTATCAATCTTTGACATTCATTGGAAGCTTTTTATAGCATTCTTCCCTAAAAATGTTTCCATGTTTTCATCCTTAAAATATGCAATCCCATACCTTTAACCCTCAATTATATTCATAAGAAATTAGCTCTGAATCCTGTGGAGAATCCCTCAAAGGAGCCCTGGTCCCGTGTCCAAGAGTCTCTGCTTTTGCCTTGGATTGTCCATGGCTTGTCTAGGCTTGTACATCATTTCCAGTTTCTCCTACCCGAATTAAGCTTTTTATTAAGCTTTGAGGACATTTACATTATTGTTTCACATAACTTAGCCCTTTCTCTTGTTCATCACCAACTAGACGACTTCCAGTATGCAGATCAGGAGGTTTCTTGTGATACACATCATGTCTCTGAGGCTCTGTTCATTGTTCTTTGGTCATTGTTCCTTCTCTTCCCCCAGCTGCACATTTTTAATTGACCAGCTACAGGTTCATGGATTCTTTCTTTGCCCATGTCAGATCTACTGGTAAGCCCCTCTACAAATGTTTAACTTAAATTATCTTTTATCTTTTACTCTAAAATTTTTTATGTAGCTTTTTTCCTACATATCTCTCTGATCGATTGAGAGAAAATGAAGTCAATTTTTGCACAGTTCTGTGGAAACTATGATTCACAGAAAACAAAAGTGAATTGTCCATTTCAAATAGTTTAATTCACCTATTTTAAATATGTTTTAAAGCCGGGCATGGTGGCTCACGCCTGTAATCCCTGCACTCGGGAAGCTGAGGCAGAAGGATTGGTGCGAGTTCGAGACCAGCCTGGGCTATAAAAGTGAGCTCAAGGCCAGCCTCAACTGCATAGCGAGACCCTGTCTCAAAAAGACAAAATAAATAAATAAATAAATAAATAAATAAGTTTTAATACATCAAAGGAAGTAATGCCTAAGGGGTAGAAGCACAAGGGGCCCACATAGATCATCGAAGGAGTCAATGAACATACATGGATAAATTTGAGTCAAGACAAAGAATGCAATGTGAGGCTACAACATTAAGCCAGGCACATCAGTTTAATATTGTGTGGCTTCTCTTGTAGAAGAAACTCCACAAACATGTACTAATAAAAAACTTGAATGGCCAGCAAATAGCTCAGTGGATTAAAGTGCCTCCTTATGCAGACACAGAGGCCAGGGTTCAATCTCTGGTGTGTCATGCTGGTCCTGACCCTGGGGCATGTTGAGATGAGGATTAAGACTGGGTGTGGTGGCCTAAGCTTATAATCCCAGCACTTAGAAGGCTGAACACAGATGGATCACGTAGTGAGACCCTATAGACCCTTGTAAACCCTGTCCTAAAATACAAAAAAAAAAACAAAACCTTGAAAATAAGAAAATAGAAAATACAATAAGTGTTCCATCACAGATAAGCATAAAGTGATAAGCAATCAAGTAGCATATTTAATTGTTTTTAAGGAAAAGTCTGATTAATAAGTAATCTTGTATGTAAGAGCTGCAACAGCATTCTACAGAATGGAGACAACTTGCTGTATTCCAAGCATTTAGGATATGTTTATTCTTTATTTTTTATGTATTTAGTAGAGTCTACAAGATCTACAGGGTCTTATCACACACATCAGACTCATAGTGATTCTCCTGCTTTCAACCTCCCAAGTGCTGGGGCTACAGGCATGCACCCCCACACCCAGTCTCAACTGCCAGCTAAACATGGTGGGAGGCAGCATGGCACGCCGCGGATTGAAACCTCATCCTTGATCCTATCTAAGCAGATGCTTTAGTCTGCTAAAATATCTGGCTAGACCCCTTATATGTCCATTCTTAAAGAGTAAAAATAATAACTTAAGATTTCTTGCCTTTGGATATGACAATTTTCTGAGAGTTTTCCCCAACTACCTTCAACAAAAAGAACTCCTTAATATCTTTAGCTGAAGGATCTTAGTTATTAAGTGGAAAAAAAAATATCTTTCCAGTGACCTCTCTTATCTTGACACCAGTGAAAGATAAAAGTTCAATTCACACTGTGACAAGTGCTATGAATATAAGTGAGTATTATTCAATGATTTAAAGATGAGCAAAGGATTAGAGTCATGTGAAGCTACTCATAAAACCCTAATATGAAGCCAGCAGTCATCAGACTTTTAATTAAAGCTTTCAAAGTAGTTCTACCTCCATAATATGCAATTCCTCTGAACTTCTTATTGCACAGCATTTTTGCACAAATTGCTATAGCTACTGAGAGTGCTGAACAAGATTTATAATACCACAGATTGGATGACAGATAATGGCAGAAGCTAAAGATAATAAATAATTATTGGTACCATCTGGACCCTTTGAAAAACATCCTTTTAAAGAGTGCACTTTAGAGTTGGGCAAAAATAGAATTTGTGCAAAGAAAACAAAAATGTTAAATTTAAATTAAATGAGAGCAAAGATACTAATTAAGAATTCACAAGGGAACTATAGATCTAATTTAGAAACAATTAACACAAAATTATTTATAAAACAGGATAGTTTTTCAGATTAACATCCACACTGATGAAATAGAGTATGTTTGCTATTAATCTTTGCATGTCAAAAATAGCAAATGCCACCTAATGTTAGCCATGAGGTCATTTTGACAGTTTTTCCATTTTTTAAAATGAGAAATCTGGTTAACATTGACATCAGTACATATTAAATTCAGCATAAAATATTGTCATTATATATGCAAACAGGCTATTTGTTCTATTGTGGTCTTCTTGCATGAAAGGAGAGTGACTTAATCATATAAAACTTTAGTGGATACATTTTCAAAGACATGATGCTTGCTAATACTTCTAATCCTATAACTATATTGCACTCTTGGCATCTCTTTCCTGACAGTGAACAGAGGGAAGCACAGAATACTTCACTATATTTTAATGAGGGTTCCTCATAACAGCATTTCAAAAAACTCCAAGTAGCAGAAATTTAAAGGAGGGAGTTACAGAAAACACACAAAAATATTTGCCATGTGCCTACAAAATGCAACACACACACACACACACACACACACACACACACACACTTTACACATAACACTCCATATATGCCAGGTATAGCTCCTTGTCACAAGCTCCTGTGGCTCCAGCTTCATGCCAGTCATTTGTCCGGAGCCCCAACCCAAACTTGCTTGGCTCACCAATTCTTTCCCATCTCAAACTTGACAGCATGTCCTTCCCAGGGTTTCCCCACCTACATCTTCCCCCCTCTTCAGCAGCTTTTCTTTATTCTTGCTAAAGAAAATCTAGTCTTCCCTTTTCTCAGCAATGACCACATTACTACAGTACCTTGTAAATCCTGATTGTCTCTTCTGTTTCACAAGGTAGTTCCAAAAGGTCAAGGACAATTACTGCATGAGCTCATATCTTATGTCTTGTTTTTTAAAACAATGCCTGAAACTCAGTTATTATTTAATTGACACTTTCTGAAAAATTCAATGGATTTGTATTACTTGGCAAGAGGCAAAAAAATAAAATAAAATCTGATGGTATCAGATCCTTATGGTATCTGGCTATGCCTCCCTAAAGGGTCAACTTAAAACTCTAGCATAAACGCAAGACCCTTTCAATATGATAGCAACATTTCAATATCATCTTCATTATATTAATTTGAATGAGAAAGAAATGGCAATGAGATAGTTTCATAACAGGTTAGTAGGATAGTTACCATAATTAATACATAGCATATTGTTGTTTTTGTAGACGTTTTCAGAGTACAAGATGCAGACATGATATTTTGTCCAAATATTGTAACCACAAATCTTTCCTCTCATTAAACTACGAGAAAATAGCTGTATATATAGTCCAATAACCCATAATAGTAGTAGATTAGGCCCAGCGGGATGGCTCAGTGGTCTAAAGCGCCTGCTCGGGAAAGCTTGGGTGGCTTCAGAGACCACGGTTCGGTCCCTGGCACCACATGCTGCGCCAGCCCTGCCCTCGGGGCAGGCTGAGCCAGCCATAAAAATGAGTGAATAAACAAACAAAGGTTCTGAAACAAGAAAAAAAAATAAAATAAATAATTTTTAAAAAATAGTTGTGGATTATCAGCAGAACTGGCAATGTCAGAAGCTGTTGACTTGAGTCTTTTAAAGCTCAGCATATTAATATGACTTTACTTTTTATACTACATGGTTAGACTTTTCTGCTGGATGGTTAAGACCAAGATAAAGCAAGACCTACATAACAAAAAAATGTAACTTTTGTATCAGACAAGGTCAGTTAAATCCCCTCAGGACTTACCCTGAAGTTATGTACAGCAGTTTGTAAATCTTTTGTGTCAGCCATCTGGATGAGTCGTGGCCATTGCTTGAGCAATTTCCTCTCAGTGAAAGCCTGAGAGAATGTTTTCTCTCTATGTGACTCTCTTTAGGCACACTATACTTCATCAATTACTTTCCTCTGTGCCTCCATAGCCTCCTTTTACAAAGAAATTGGTACCCCACTGAATTACAGGATGTTACAGTACAGATTCACTTTTATGTTCTGAGTCCTTACTCATCTTGAAGGGCTAGGGCCAAAATATTGACTATCCTTGTAGCCCTTATTTTTCTCTAATTTTTCGGTCCACCAACTTAGGTTGTTAACCTTCCAGAAGAGAAGCTTCATGATATTATTCCCTATACCATAGGCACTTGAGTTTAACATCACTATCTTTCTGAATATCAAATGCCTTAGACATAACATGGAAGAGGTATCTTCTATCAATCATTGGTACCCTAAACATTAAATCCCAACAGAATTGTGAAAAAAAATAGTTACACATTTTTATGCAGCACTTGAGGAAATTAGCCATATACTAAATTGTAGAGGAATAATTCTATGGCATTTTTTTTCTTGTCTTTTATTCTCTTTTTCAACATTATCTTCTACAATTTGCTCCAGTTACATATCCTCTGCCATTTGTTCAGAGTTACCAGAACAATTCCACTTAATTTCATATTTTTTGTATTATTACTAACATTGAGATACCCTTTCTTGAATTTAACCTTGAAAGTCTGCTCAGTTCTTAACATGTAATTCCATGGTCATTGCTTCTATGGAGTTCCTACACAGTCTGCCTCTGTGATTAATGTGTCTAATAGAAATCGCTGAGGAAGAGCTGGTTTCATCCTCACTATGGGCACCTGTTTGTTTATGTGCCTTATATACTGGACACTGAGGGAAAAGCCCCACCCTCTCTCATGTGACCTTGTCCCTGTAACCCCAGAAACTGGCAGACAGTTAACGAGTGTCACTGAGGAGATTCCCACCAATCATTTACTGTTTGTTTAATTTGCACTTTCAGCTGGAAAAGCTGGAAAAGCTCAGATGAGGATTGTGCTGATTCTCTAAATCTAAGGTTATCTGGTGGGTGTACTCAGTTGTCAGATGCATTTTGGTAGTTATCAATTCACCATCTGAAGCCTAACTGTAAAGAAACATATTCTGCACAGCATGAAAATGGGCTTTCTTCCCTGAACGTGCATCATCTTAAACCTAGTTTTAGAATTTCAGATTCGATAATAGAATCTACTGCTGTGTGAAAATTTAAAACTCAGCTCTGGCTCTTTCGTAGATCTGCAAGGCAGACTGTTTTGCTGTATTACTTTATTAAGAGTCAAGGGATATCAGATTTTCTTTGTTGTGCTCACATTTCCTCATTATTAAGAAATACCTTGCGAAATAGTGCAGTTGGGATTGAGAATACACTTCAAAATGTGTATGTCAAGTAAACAGATTTGCAACTTCCTGTACACATTTTTTCCTGTACGTATGTGCAAATATATATTTATTTATAAATATATGCATAGATGTGTACACATATGTTTATAAATATACACACATGTATATATACATATATAGTATGAGATGTCATACGATTTTTAAATATATTCCCAACCACCTTCTGAACTTCCAGTTCTTGCCACATCAGAATAAATGGTCCTTATTTACTTCATGCTACAAGCAACTGTGTAACTCGTAGAAATGCACAGAACAAACTTTCAACACTGGACAGCAAGTAACTTGGGACTATGACACTTTAAAGAAGGAATACACACGTAAGTAGCACACTGTGTCCCTAGTCCTGCTGCTTTGGCCATCCTAGGGCTTCTACACAACGTACAGCAGTCAGACTCTGCAGGGGCAGAGATACAGGTTTATAACCATTGAAACTGTATGGGATGCAGGACCCAGAGTTGAAAAGGTCTGGGTAAGGGACAGTCATATGTGAGATTTCCTCACTGCCCTTGCCAAGAGCCAAACCTCACATTCACCTAACAGGACTCTTGAGGCCAACACTGATTGATACACAGCTGGGAATTCTACAGAAATCCTGAAAGTTCTATAGCATAAATTTTCAGTCAAAATGGCAAGGCCTATCTGGGCCAGAAATTCAGCTGAAAAAAAAATCATGATTCAAGAATAAGATTATTTCCAACAGTTACTGATCCCAACATGTGGTTGGTTCAGAGGCACTGACGTGTTACTAGTCACAGGAAGTCCAGTGAAAGCCAAAACTGTTTGCACAACAATACTAAATGTTACTGCTTCTCCTCTGTGTTAATATTTACACTGAGAAAGAAAATGACAGCAGTAGTACAATGTCTCATATCTTAATGTCACAACACAAAAATCAGTCAATAGCATTGTATTCTTCACTGTCATGTGCTAAAAGAATAAAATTTTTATTGAGCTATCGTAGTTTTTTTTTTCAGTTCAACTTAAGAATGTCCTTGATGAAGCAGTATAGTTTGATAATTTTATCAAAGTTTGATGCTACATTATATATTAATAGTCTTTTGTATATGCATGAAGCATTTCTGATGCATACAAAAATACAACAGATGTCTCAAAAATTCACACAATGTCTGGAGTTAAAAGTTGGCTCAAATGTGTTTTCATAGAATGCCATTTTCCCTTGACAGAAATGTTGACTAAAAAAGATAGCTATTCAGAAGTGGAAAATCTGTGGACATTTTCTCAAAACATAATAATAAAGAAAGCTGTATATTCAAGAAAACAACTAATAGTATTTGCAACAATGAGAAAACTTGAGCTTTGTAAAAAAAAAAAAAAAGTTGTTTCTATTATTCTCAGTACGGAATTTTTACTTGATGACACAGATGAATACAAATGTCTTATGGTATATAAGAAAAATATGTTAACATTTGCAAACCATCACAAATAATAAACCAATGGTTTTTAAATTATCAACGCTGTGTTGATTTTGTTGTTACACAATCTTGTATAAAGGAAGTCCTTAGTCTAATTGCAAAAGTGATCGATAGATTTCAATTTATAAAAAAGCAAAACATGGCTTATATTTCAGACTTCTTAATGCAACTAACTGTAATAATTTTCACTTTTTAACATAACATCAAAGATAAATTTCTGCTTTTCTGTGAAAAAAGCTCAATTCTGATCAGTTTTAAGCTATCATATATCTTGAAATCCTTCACATAAAATAACAGAAGCAAAAATTTAATGCAAAGTTAGATATGAAAATTTGCTGTTTTCTCTTAAGACAGATAATAAATTAGTTTCTAAAATAAATTAATATCACCCACTTCACTAATACGTTTTGGAAATATGTTGTTTCTTAACTTATATTGAAATAAAATGCATGTTTAGATTTATTTTTGAAAACTTCAAAATTTCTTAGTTTAAAGTTACAGTACTTAGTAAAATTTTAAGAGAGTGAAAGGATCCTAAACTAAGTTGTTCGAGAAATGCTGCTTTAGGACAAAGGCCAAGACAAGATTAGAGAGAAGATTAAAATATACATCTCCTTAGGAAGAGTGAAGCACAATTTCCTGAAATTAAAATGAATTTGCCCATCATGGTAATGGATTCCAAAACAAAATTCAGTGAATTTCAAAGGAAAATAACATAAAATAGATACATTTATATCTTTTCAACTATACTGGTCTTCATATAATAAAACATAGAAAATGTAAGAAACACAAAGAACAGCACATAACAAAACATGCAAGAACAACAAAGACATTGAACTGACTAGGACATTGGATCTAGGAGAACAGAGAATATAATATATTCAGACAAAGACAAGACAAAACTAATTACTGAAGAGATAGAAGCTATGAAAAAGAACTGAAGGAGACAATGTCAGTGGAAAATAATATCTAAAATTAAAAACTGGATGATCTTAAAAGTAGATTAGAAGATACTGCAGGCCACACCAGCCCCACCCCCTGGCATGTCTGAGCTGGCCACAGAGACTTGGCATGCATAATCTCCACACATCCATAATCCCCACCCTGCTGAGACTGAAAACAGGAGAATGACTAGAAGTCTGAGAGTTGGTGCTGCAAGACCCTGTACCAAGTACATAAAATAAAAATTAAAATTAAAATTAAAAAAACAGAAATGGCAGATGTGGCAGTCAGTAAAGCAGATGAATATAAGTCATGCCTCCACAGGTCTGAATAAAAGAAAAGCAGGAAAATGGAGACAAAAGAAAACAGCAAAAGAGACCTTTAAGGATTGCTCATAGTTTGAAATCAGCCCAGACTGCAAGTGAGTCCAAGGACAACGTAACCTACTTTGTGAGATCTCATCTCAAGAAGATAGATAGCTGGAAGATCAGCCAGCGCAGGAAGCCCCTGGACTCTGCAACGAACTGGGCCAGAGGAAGTCAGGTACAGGATCCTAGGACATAGCAGCTAGTGAAAATCAGGGCCTGATACATCTCCCTACACCATAACAAAGGATGCCAGCACACGAACCACCTGTGACTCAGCAACTGCCTGTGCCAGAGGAATCTAGGTGCCTGAGCCATCCCCCTACAATGACATAAAGCACTTGGGACCTGGGGACTGGCCTACCCAGAGGAACACAGGGTAACTCCACTCTAACAAGGGGAGTCACTTTACACACAAACTCCTAATTTATGATTCGTTCTGTTATGTAACTACAAACTTTGATTCTCTGGCCAAAATCAATAATTGCCAAAGATTGCCAATTTCTAAATTTTGCATGATGCTATCTTTATTGTTAATTATAGTACTTTAGCTAGGATGTCCTATCTGTTTTATCCATGTATTCTCCCTTGAATAGAAATATTGGGAAGCACTGTAAAATAAAATTATTTGTCACAGCATATCTCTTAGAATTGATATAAGCAACTTATGTGGGGATCACAAAACATGAGTCACTAGCTCAACTGGAAACTCCATTGAACCTAAAATTATCCCTTTCTATATTTAACGTATACAATGTATTGATTTTTAAACTTTAATAATTTCAATTTTGAAAATAAAATATATCCATCCTATATAAAATATAGTCTTTGCTCCTTCTTCTGATTCTAAGAAATAGCCAGGAAGTTGTGCTTTAATTCTAGTGTCATGTGCTATAGACGCTGGACCAAATTGCATACCTCAGGACACAAGTCTACTTGCCTGCAAAGAACAACTCATCCAAGATCATTACTTTAGTTTGGGCCTGGCATATTCCGCAGAAGTCCAGGTCCCTCCTGACCTTCGGAGTGTTAGTCACCTCTACCTTGCTGGAACTGAACACCGGGCAATCTCAAGGAGGAAATTCTTGCTTGGGTTCATAGAGAGTTCAGTCCATGGTTTGCTGATCCCACTGCAGTGGCCTGAGGACAGAAAGTCCTGGTGGGGCAGAACTACTCATTTCATGACATCCAGGAGACAGAGGGAAAGAGTCACATTAAAGTCACAACTTTGAGAGGCTGGGGAGACAACCCAGTAGAATAAGAGCTTACATGGCAAGCACAAGGACCTGAGTTCAATCCCTGGTTCTGAGAAAAAAAAAAAAAAAAGCAACTCACACCTTTAAAAGTTGATCCCCTGTGCCCTATTTCCTCTAAGGAAGCCATACCTCCTAATAGCTTTGAACTACATAGTGGCATACACCATGAATAGGGTTAGTGTACTCAGAGTCCAATCACCTCTGCAGGTGTCTTAACAGGGTCAAGTTGACAAACAAGATTAGCCACAACACTTAGTTGGTGCTTTGGAAGGTGACACACCTCTGTTTTGCAAATATTTGTTTTCCATTTGTATTTCTTCACCTGAAAACTATATTTTTATCTCAGGTGCCCACTTTTGGATTGGGTCTTTGAATTTGGTGGGCCTGATTTTTTTAAATTGTTTGCATGTTCTAGATATAAGGCCTTTGTTGGAGGGACTGGGAGCTATAATTTTTGCCCAGTTTGATGACTTTGTTTTTACTCTGTTGGAGATTTCCTTTGAGATGAGAAGCTTTGCAAAAGATAAGATCCCAGTTGCTGATTATTTGAAGTACGTCCCATGCAGTTTGGGTTTTGTTCATGAACTCTCTACCTATCCCTTTATCTTTAAGATTTCTACCTACATTTTCCTCCAGGATATTTAGTGTTTCTGTTTTAATATTTAAATCTTTGATCCTTTTAGAGTGCAGTTTTGTGCATGGTGATAAGCATGGGTCTAGATTTAGCTTTCACCATATGGAGACCCAATTTTTCCAGCACAATTTAATGAAGAGGCTATCTTTTTTCCAGAGAAAATGTTTACCACATAAGGTGGCTGAGTGTTTTTGCAGTTGTGTCTGTATCTTCTAATCTGTTCCATAGATTCTTGGATCCACCTCTATTCCAGTACCATGCCAATTTTATCACAGTAGCTTTATAGTATAATTTCACTTCCAGGGTGGTGATATCTCCTGTCTTTCCTTTGTTTCTCAGGATTGCTTTTGATATTCTGGGTCACTTCTGGTTCCAAATTAATTGGAGGACATTTTCTCTAGCTCTGTGAGGTATGCCAATGGTGTTTTAATTGGGATTGCATTGAATCTGTATAATAATTTTGGATTATGGTCATTTTCACACTGTTGGTTTTTCCTATTTAGGAGCCTGGAATATCTTTCCATTTTTTTCAAATTTTCTCCAATGTCTTTTTCTCAGAGTACTATAATTTTCACTTCATAAATCTTATGCTTTCTTTGTGACATTGATTCCTAAGTATTTCTCTTTCTTTCTTTCTTTTTGGATGTTATTGTAAGATATATGTTTTCTCTAATTTCTCTCCCAGTGCACTCAATATTTGTTTACAAAATAAGACATTGCTGATTTTTGGCTGTTGACTTTGCATCCTGCTAGGTTCTTGAATTTGGTGATTAAACGTATAAGACTGTTGGCTGGCAGACTTATGGGGATCCTGTATGTAGACAATCGTGTCATCTAAAAATCATAATAGTTTAACTTCTTCTTTTCCAGTCCTTATTCCTTTTATTTATCTCTCTCTTGTCTATTTGCTCTGGCTAATGTTTCCAGAACTGTATTGAATAGGAGTTGAGACATGGACATCCTTGTCTTCTTCCTGACTTTATGGTGAAGGTCTTGAGATTTTTCCCACTTAGTATGACACAGGATAGCTGTGGTCTGTTACTCTGGGATTCCAGAAAGCTCGGGTGCAAGAAGGAAGATAACAGCTTACCCTGAAGGCTTTCTGTTTGTGTCTCCTCCCTTGCCTGAAATCTTTTTAATTAATATTTGTGTGAACTTAGCATTGGGTAAATGGTGAAGGTCAGAGATCACAGCGTTTCTTTACTAAAGTGATTATGCACCTGATCATGTTCCTTGGTCCTAAATAAAAGTGAGATGCTTCTGAAGGTCAGGGCTCACTTCAAGAGAGATTAATCTCAGTAAGACCTCAGAAGCTAAATTCATCGGGTCTTCCCACTGTTTCTTTTGGCATCCACTCATAACATACAACACTTCCCTGCTTTCTTGGTATGCCTCTCACTTAGTCGTGCTGTATGATCTTCTTGATGAATGCCTGCATTCTGTCTGCTAGTATTTTATTGAGGATTTTTGCACCTGTATTCATTAGAGAGATGGGCCTACGGCTCTCTTTTTTAGTTGGATCTTTCTCTGGTTTTGGAATGAGAGTAATACTTCCCTCCAGAAATGAGTTTAGGAGAATTGCTTTCCTTTCAATTTCATTGAAAAATTTGAGAAAACTTGGCATTAAATCTCTGAATTTCTTATAGAATTCTGCTGTGAATCCATGGGGACCTGGGCTTTTCTTTGTTGTTAGGTTTATTATTATTATTATTATTATTATTATTATTATTATTATTAGTTGTTGTTGTTGTTAGGCTTATTATTATTATTGTTGTTGTTGTTACTACTACTATTCATTCTTATTATTAAATTTTTCAATTTTGTTTCCCATTGTTGTACAATTCAGAATTTGTGTATCTTCTTGACTTGGCTTTGGCATTTCATATATATCTGGAAAACTATCCATTTCCTCTTTGTTTTGCATTCTGTGACAATAAAGATTTTGGAAGTAAGTATTGATTATCTTTGAATTTCTATAGAGTCTGCAGTGATTTTTCCCTTTTCATTCTTTATTGTATGAATTTCAGGTTTCTTTTTCTTTCCTTTTTTCTTCATTAGGTTGGATAGGAGTTTATAAATTTTATTTATTCTTTCAAAGAACCATCTTTGTGACTTATTTGTTCTTTGTGTTGTTTTCTTCATCTCCATTAGGTTGATTTCTGCTCTAATCTTTATGATTCTCTGCCTTCTTTTGGCTTTGTACTTCATTTGCTCTCCTTTATCTAGGAGCTTGAGGTGCAGCATAACAACATTTATTTGGTCTTTCCTGTTTTCCTAATGTGTAGATTTACCACTATATTTCCTCTTAAGACCACTCACATTTTATCCCACAAGTTTTGGTAAGTTATATCTGCATTTTTATTTGATCGCAAGTATTTTTTAACTTTAACTTCGTCTGTCACCAACTCATTGCTTAGGAAGTTGTTACTTAATTTAATTTCCATGGGTTTGTGGTGTTTTTATAGTTTCTTTTGTCCTCAACATCCAGTTTCATTGCTCTGTGGTCAGATAATATGCACAGGATAATTTCAATTTGTTTGCATTTACTCAAGAATACTCTGTATTAGCATATAGTCTGTTTTGGAGAATGTCTTGTATGCAGCTGAGAAGTATGTGTATTCTGTTACTACTGGGTGAAACACTCTGTAAAGGTCTACCAAGACAATTTCTTCACAAGTTTGATTTAGTTCAGTTATTTATTGATTGATTTTTTCACCTAGTTGATCTATCTCTTGGTGAGAGTGGCAAATTAAAGTCCTCCGTTATAATTGTATTATTTTTCATTAGATTTTTCATGTTCGTCAAAATTTGTGTTATGTAGGTGGCTGCTCCTACATTGCATGCATATACATTTATGATTGTAATCTCTCCCACTTCTGGTTTTCTAGCAATGATGTAGTGACCTTCTTTAATCTCTTTGAATGATTTTTGGTCTGAAGTTGATATTGTTAATAACCAGAGTAGCTACCCCCACTTTTTTCTGGTTTCCTGTGGCACTGAGAATTGTTTTCCATCCTTTCACTTTTATTTTTTCTGGCAATAAATATTTTTTTCATTGTAATGAGAAAAGAGAGACAAATTAGCAATGAAACAGTTCCAAACCAGGTTAACAGCATGGTTACAATAATTAATATATTGTCTCTGAATTTCCTTTACCGTTAAATGTGTTTCTTGTATACAGCATATTGTTGGATTTTGATTCTTAATCCATTTTGCTAGTCTGTTTCTTTTAACTGGTGAATTCAGGCCACTTACATTGTTTGTTATAACTGATACATATTGGCTTATCTTTGTCATATTATTTTCCTGATATAGATTCTGTACTTTTCCCCTTTTTATAACTACTTGCTCTGTTTTGTGGCTCCTGTGTGTTGTTGTTAAAGCTGTAGTCAGTTGTGTCTCTTTCTAGAATATCTATCAGTATGTTTGTAGGGTAGCTTTGGTGGCCATGAATTTCTTCAATTGTGCTTTGTCATGGAAAGATCTTATCTCATCATTGAATTTGACGGTTTTGCAGGATACATAAATCTAGATTGGAAGTTATTTTCTTTCAGGACCTGAAATACTTTGCTCCAGAATATAAATATATATATTTTTGCTGAAATTCTGAGATTTTGATTATTATGTTTCTAGGTGTAGAGTTATTATGATTATGACTGTTTGGAATTCTGTATGCCTTCATTAACTCTATGCCAGGTTCTTTTGGAAAATTTTCTGCTAGTACTTCTGCAAATAGTCTTTCTATGTCATTTGTTCTATTTCACACTGCTTCATTGACAGCTATTATTCTTATGTTATTTTTCTTTTCATCATGTTGTAGCTGCTCAGTTGTTATTTCCTGGTTCCTTGTACTTTTAAGAAATATTCCCTTTCACATTCATCAGCTGCACCACTGCCTTCAGGATGTGAAAGTCTATCTTCAGTTTGATTCAAGCAGTTTTGCAATTTTTCAATGGAGTTCTTAATTTCCTGGAGGTCCATTTGAATCTGTTTTATGTATTCCAATTCTTTCATGTACTGTTCTTCAGCATTTCCACTTTTCTATTCTCCTGTGTTTTTTATCTATGTCTTCTTTAGCTGGGCTAAGTGGGGTTTTTTTTTCACTGTTATTGTCATTTGTTTTTTGATCTGAGAGATTATTCATGATCTTATTTCTTGTACAGCCCCAAGTTCTCATATGTCTTTGTCCTGACTTATCAGTGTTTGGAGAGTGGTGAGGCACAAGTCAGTAAGGTTTCCACTAAAGGGGGAAGCAGGAAAGGACTCACTAAGGTTCTCACTGCTAGTGGCAATATCTGGCTGATACTTAACAAAGTGTCAGTCTAGGTGTTGGGTGTTGCCCAGATTCACCATGATCCCATTAGCCCCTCAGAATCCTGCTAAGATCTTAAAAGGTTGGACGAGTGCCAACACAAGCTCCACCACTGTGTACTCAGGTGTTAAGTGATGCAACTTGCCTGAGACCTTCAGGCTGCCCAGAATCATCCTAAGTTTTTAAATAGATAAACCAGGTGCAAGGAAAATCCCATGCCTGTGCATGCTGGACCCACAGATCCCAGCTCTCCACAGTCCTGAGGGCCACCCAGGACCTTTATAAGCTTGTAAAAGTGTGGCACAATCTAAGGTCAGAGCTCACCAGAGTCCCATACACAACATAGAGTGCTCCATAGATTTTAAATGGCACCATAAAAGCTCCGTGCCTATGCATGCTGGGCCCATAGATCACAGCACTCCAGAGTCCCGCTTTTGCTCATTTTAAATTGGAGACTGTTTCTGGGACATTGGCAATGCCCTTTTCAAACAAGTTTTTTTTTAATAAGAGTTCTCCTTTAGCACTTCACAGGTTCTGATTGTTAGAATATCTGTCTTCATCTATCTAGTAAAGAAAGAATACTTTCAATGCTTCCAGACTGTCAGTTCTCCTCACTCCTTAGCCTCATCCTATATGTCAGAAAAACTGCTTTCTTTTAAGATATGCAGCAATTTTCTAGGAATTTTGAGTGAAAACAATTTTATGTTACCATTAAGATTTTGATAAATATACTAGAAAATAAAAATCATAAAGACAATAATATAATTAACATGATTTGTATTAAAATACAAAGGAAGAAAGTATATATTCTTTAAGATGATGTATCTTATGAATCTGCTTCCCATCACCCAGACATATATTTCTTCCCAGAACTTATGCTTTTATTGTTTATTGTCTGGCATGCATGGCAGAATAATACTCTTCTACTTTTGCAACTGTTTGAGCTGGTGTACAGAAATGTAATTAACTTTTAAATATTTTTCCTGTATACATAGAAATGCATACAGACACACACATATGTGTGTGTATATACACAGAGAGAGAGAGAGAGAGAGAGAGAGAGAGAGAGAGGAAGGAGGATTAACTCATGATATATCCTAATCCTTAGAAATTTACAAGGCCAGCCAAATAGCTCAACGACTTAAACCCCCCACAAGTAGGCTCAGGGGCCAGGGATCTGATGCTGAGTCTTGTTGTTCTGAGCCCACCCCTGGGATGCATTAAGACAGCAATTGAGACATTGGCATGGTGGCATGCTCCTGTAATCCCAGCTCTTGGGAGCCTGTAAACAGGCAGATCACTATGAGTCTGAGCTAGCAGTGAGAACCTGAACATCCTGTCGTCCCTGCCCTAAAATACAAATAATAATAATAATAATAATAATAATAATAATAGTTATTTTGCCTTTACTAAGTATCTTTTATTACATTAATTACAGAAAAGTATTGATACCCTAAGCTTAACCAAGATAACTTTCCATAAGATTTATCATACATGGTCTAGCTTCAAAGCCAGGCTAAAAACATCTGCTTATTTTTTTTCACACATGGATAAATTTCTGAAAACTGAAAGCCATATTTTTATATTGTTGATTATGGTTCAATGTGTTAGACCACTGTTTTCAATCAACTTAATCTCTAAACCATTGCTAACTGAAGTTCTTACCTAAAAGTATCAGGAGAGATTTGTGTTGAGTTGTGAGCCCATCACAGTATGGCTTATATCCTTTTCAGTTAAAATGTGACTTAGCTTTTCTGCAGATTAGTATAACACTAAGTAGTTGTATGTGAAACTTTGTAAGGTAGCTGAATACCAAATACTGAGAAAAAATGTATATCTGTGTGAAAAAGCCTGTACTTTCCTGAGGACATAATATGACTGATAACATAATGTGCCCTCTCTAACTGCATCCTTCTGAGCAAAGCATGTAGCAGTGGGATCATTTCTCCTGCTTTTATTCCCTTCCACAGCTGATGTCCTATCAGCTTTTATCTTTCTCATTACTGGATATAAATGAAACGAGTCAGGTGATCTATGTAATTTTGTTCACTTCAGTACTCAGAGTAATTCAGGATGGCCCCAAAAGACAAATCATAATGACATAATATATTCTTTCTTTACAATTTTTATTTAAAACTATCACATGGAAATTTAGCTTATAATAGTCCATAAAAAACATAATTACTCTCTCCAGGACTCTGTCAGTTTGACATCCAAATATGGATTTTTATTAATGCACATTATAATTTCAAATAAGCATGAAGAAATGAACATCTTATTGGAATTTTCAAAAGAGAGAAATAAGACACTGTATCTTATACAAAAGGAACTAAGCAGCACTATGAAGGGGAATAAAGCTTTCCCTGGAGCTCTGCGTTTCCCCACTACCACATGGATGCCCACAGATGCACCAGGTCTCAGTAAATGCTAATTGTGATGATTCATTGTACGCAAAGCTAAACGTACACAAAAGGGAGTTGCACAGTATTTCATGGTATGTGCACACCCACATAGGGTGTCAGGCCTTACCTAAGAGGAAAAGTTTATTTTGTTGCTTACTAATGTAGTTCCCTTGAAGAAACAAGCTGTATCCAAATCTCCCATGATTGAACACACTTATAGTCAGAGTGAAATTTCCAACAAAACCAAAATTAAAACTTTCAATGTAAAATAAATGTATTCAATAATAATCTGAACTTAGAAAGTGCTTATTTTCTGAAAGAAAATAGTTTCCTGGGAAAATGCTCACCAATAACGGCTTGTGAGCAAGTCACGAATGATATTGGTACTAAAATCTAACTTTCTGAACTCAGTTCATAATAAAATTGCTCTCATTTTACTTAATCTCATTTTTACATAATCTCATTTTACTTAAAGAAAGATAATAACTTTGATTTCTGTATAATCACTACTTTAATTCACAACTCCTAGTCTACTCCTAATCTGTGGGGAGCACAGGGTAAATGTCAGTTTCAAGGACTTTTGCATTTTTGGTAATAAACAGAGACACAACTTTTGACTGTGTGTGTATTTCTGGTGTTCACCATCCTGTCAGAAGCTGCAGCCCAATACCTCTCTGCATGGTAGGTGGAGGGGCACACTGCCTATGTGTTGCCTGAACGCCAAGTGGTCAGGCACTACCTTACTTGGTAGTTGCCACCACAACTACCATCAGCCCCAACGCATGAAATACCTGGTTTCTTTCATCCGTTCATGGAAACAAAATGTATGTTTTCAACCACCTATCAGTAAAAATCAAAATGAGAGCTTTATGATTCCAACAAAAGATTTCATTTGATCACATTATTCCTATCAGTTATAGGCAAGGCATGGAAGATCTGATATATATGAAAATAACAAATAATCTTTACAGATACGCAAATTTGATTTCCACCAAATTTTCACATATTTCACAGTACTATAGTTTTTAAAAGAATTTTTTCTGAAGTTTGAAATAATAATTTCAGTCTTGTGATAGGACAGTGACAGTGTGTATATGCTAGAGCTTCCAGACACACAAACAGCCTGCTAAGGCATGAATGTCTTAGGTTCACCAGCATGGCTCTAGGGCACATGCAAACAGGTGGAAAGGCTAAACTGGCTACCAGGCTTCCGTTAAGTTGACAGACTCTGCACCTGTGGATGGGCGGTAGGAAAGCAAGACCCATGTCAGGGAAACCATTAAAAAATAATGTTCATGAAAGCTCACCTATCACATGATGGTCACTTAGGTCAATATTTTGTATTAGGAACAAAGACAAAGTTCAGACATATTTTAGATATAACTTGGTGATTGAACAAAGATACCACATTTGTGTTTATTTGTTTCTATTAAAGACAGATCACTTTTATAAAGAAGATAATGTACCCATGATGCCTTAAGCCTGAAAGTACACTGAAGTTTATTTTTCTTCTATATTCTAAAGCTTCAAGTATTAGGGATAAGACAGGCTTACAGAAACATCAAATAGCTGTAAGAGAATCAAATATACAGATATTTAAATTTTTAAGTGAGTTTTATAAACTAAACTGATAAATGGGATCAACAACAATTAAAAGCTTCCCCAAAGGATTTCCTATTAGCACAGAAAAATTACTCAGGACTATTTTGGTTTCTAAAACTTAACCTTCATTCTGTTTGTTATACATTTTAAAAAACTACCTCTCAAGCTTTTAGATTCAATTTAGAGATATCATAATTCTTCATAAATATAGCAGATTTTTTTAATATAGCAGATTTTTAGGTCATCTACTTGTAAATTATACAGCATCAAGTTATTTACTTGCCAGATAAAGAAAACTAAATACTTTGCAATTATTGAAAACAGCTTAATAAGGCACATGGAATTATAAGAACACACTGGGTTGGGAGATTTTCAAATAGTCCTGCCAGGGGAAGAACCGCAGAAAACATGGGCTATGAAAGACAGAGCTGGACTTGCTTCTTGAGTGCTCTTTTCTAAAGACTTGCCAAACAATTCGTGCACTTCTGTTAGTTTAAGTCAAGTTTAAAGTACAAAAATATACTCGATGTGAATAAGGAGAAAAAAAGACTTCTTTCCTAAGTGCCTGCTCTGGTGAGAGAAAAAAAAATCATAAAGCTCACAGCCTGCCTGAAGGCAATGATAACATGGAACAAAAATACCACCCGGAGCTCACTGTAGCCTCTCTAGCAGTTAGAACCCGATTTCATGGAACTAAAACGCAGCAGTAAAGCCTCACCACAGCCATTTAGAGCACTGCTTCTTTTTAATTTCATTTAATGCTTTTCCAACTAGCATTTCAAACATTGAACTCACTGATCAATTCATGGTACCAGTTGTCATAATTTATAATATCAACAACTTAGTTCTACTTGATGCCCAAGCCCAAAGCCTCACACAGAAATCCACTCTAATTATTTACATGAAGCAGATGTGCTTTGTTGAGCGCCCTTATCAGTCCCAAGTCTCAGAAGCACGGTAGTGCACTCGCCCAGGCTGCATCCCACACTGCTGCAGAACTGCCGTGCCTGTTCTTTCCTCCTATTCCTGTACGGATAATAGCAAAAGCCACGCAGATAAAGAAATCGCAGTTACTCTGTACTTTTCTCCATATATAATGTACTACTGAATCCTACAGGTTTTACTGCTAAGCATGCCTCATGGTTTCCTTCTATGCACATTCGCATCCCCTGTGGTCTGCCTTGATTCCTTGCCCACGAAGAAATGCAGTGGCCTTCTGGCTATTTATTTCCCCCTTTCATTCCTGCTTCACTCCTATAATTTCTGCAGAACTAATTCTGAAACACAAACCATAACATGTCATTTCTTTGTTTAAATCCCTTCAACTCTTGGTTCACTTAATAATGAAATTACAGGGCTGAAAGTGGCACCTTTACAAACATTGATGTGATCTTGCTGTCGAGAATTTTTATTTTTTGGAATGCAAAATAGTGATAGGAAAAAAAAAAAAGCATTAGAAATGATACAAAATTTCACTAAACAAAGTCATAGGTATTCAACAATGGCTGCTGTATTACATGATGCTATCTTCAAATTAGTTGCTCAGATTAGCAGAATTGCATATAAGAGAGGGGGACAGAGATACACGGACAAACCGGTAAAACTATTGATCGTGATAATGAGGCTAAAATAAAGCTGGCTGATCATAAGAGAATCACAGGAAGTAGGCGAGGTGGCACTTTCAGATTGTGTGGCACAGTATTCTTTTGTGAGCAGGTGATGTGAAAGGCGAAATCTGGGTGCTAGGAGAGAGCCATGTGCAGCGCGAGACGCAGAGATTCCGGTGAGGGCAGCAATGGGTTGGAAGAGGAAGAGCTGAAGTGCGCCAGCCTGAAGCACAGGAAGCAGTGAGGTAAATACTTGGCCAGCAGGTGGGACTCTTGGTAGGCGTAGACCTTTAGAATGTGATACAGATGACATTTTTAAGATATTATTCTGCCATGAGGAGAGCACTAGACATGTAAAAGAAGATGGTCAACTTCAGCCTCACAGCAAGGCCAAGCAGCAGCCTGGCGTGAGCACACGCAGGTGACAAAGTGCAGGAGCAGATGGAGGAGCAGCCAATGCAGACAGGGAGAGTCTGTGCGCGAGAGGCTGAGAGTAGACCTCAGCTTCAACTCCCCACCTGACTGGGCCATTTCCCAGAGAGAGACACAGCTTTCTAGGACATGGGGAAATGACACTTTTATTTCAAACAAGTATAATTAGGACAAGTTTATTATGTGATGATTGTATATTTCAAATAGATCGTTGTGTCCATTGGTTAGAAAATTTGGATAAAAATAAAAATCATTAAAAAAAAAAAAAAAAAGCCAGGCATGGTGGTGCACTCCTGTAATCCCAGCACTCGGGAGGCTGAGGCAGGAGGATCGGTGTGAGTTCGAGACCAGCCTGGGCTACAAAAGTGAGCTCAAGGCCAGCCTGAACTGCATAGCAAGACCCTGTCTCAAAAAGACAAAAAAAATTAATAAATAAAAATCATGAACACAATTACAAACTAGACATCATTTCTAAGAGGAAGGGTACAGCACCTAAGCCTTTAACATTCTGGCATTTAGTAGAAGATAAGATCACCTTACTAACTTTTTGACACAAGCATCTAGCACATTAACTGGTGTTCAGTGACAGCAGAAATAGTGGTTTTTTCATATTGTACTAAGAACAAATTGTTGAGACTTTTATCCAAAGCATCATTTCTCAGCCATTTCTAGATATTTTATTTTATTTATTTATTATTACTTGTATTTGGCACAGGGTCTATAGGGGCCCACTACACAGATAGGACTCAGTGATTCTCTTGTTTTCAGACTCCCAAATGGTGAAATTACAGGTCACAGGGATGGGGGCAGAGGGGGCAGGGCAGGGCAGGGCAGGGCACACCAGGTTCAAATCCCAGCTGAAGTGCTCTGCTTAAGCAGGCACTTTAGTCTGCTGAGCTATCTGGCTGGCCCACATACTTTTATTATATTAACATATGCGTATTTGGGAGAAAAAATACATGTTCACTCTCAGGTATAATTCATAAACGAATTATATATGTATATATATATGTATATATATATATATATATATACATATATATATACATATACATACATATGATTTCTCTAGATTTCAAGGTGGAAAATACATATAAATATGTATATGTATATGTAAATAGATTTACTGTAGATAATGATAACATACTGTGATAATAACATACTTTTTAAAGGCTATGAGTTTAAATATTTCATCATAAGAAAGTGATAACTGTGAGAAGATAACAGATACCGCTAACCTCACTTAAGCATTATTTATTGCATCCATGTATCAGACATCACTGGATTCCCATGAAAGTGCCCAGTCTTCACATGCTCTTAGTTTTCCATGTCAGATGAAAGATATACTGAAATTGAAAAAAGTAACATTAAAATTCTTGAAATAAATACATCAGTGTGCTTAAGCTAATGACAGGAGGATTACAGGACTACCTGAAGTTTAGCTGTATAGAAGGGTGGCTCGAAATTAGTGGAAGAATACGAAACAATGACAACCTGGCTTATAGGTTCTTCGTAAGCTTTAAAGTTTTATTGACTTTGTGATGAACAATAACTTTAAAGCAGGCAAAATGCTATCACAATCTCAATTTAAAGAGATCCAGTGACTCTCATATCCAGAGCATTTCCACGCACACATTCACAGGAATGAATCACACATCTTAGAGATTAATAAAAACCAAAAGATTCTCTTGCTTACAGGCAATAAGCAAACTGAACAGAAAGAACGTTGTGCTTTCAGAATGGTTTGTTCTCTCCAAACTAAGTGTTGGAATTAAACCACCACTGTAAGGTGCTAAGAGGGTGGAAGCTTAAATGAACTGTGGCGTTGACCAGAGAGGCCTTGGGGAAGCGCTTAACTGTAGATAAATGGCTGTGGTGGCACACCCATGGCTGAGCCCCTATAGCTTCCTAAGAAGATGTCGTGCCTAGACTAGAGGTCACACACCCCACCTCTCATCGTGTGACATCCTTGGGCTCTGCCAGAAAGAAGGTCACACCAGAAGCCTTCCCTCAGGTGAAATTCCAGAACTATGAGACAGAATAAACTGCTTCTCTCTGTAATGTGACCAGCCTGTGGTACCATGTCACTAGCAGTGCAGAACAGGCTATTGCAAGGAGCAAGCCCAAGAGACCTGGGTGACTGGAGAGCTGTAGCCTGGCGCACTCGGTATGGCTGTGCCTGCTGCCCATGTGCAGTGCTTCATGCTAACCAAGAAAAACTCCTCGGGGAATCCTGTTATCCCTGTATCGGCTTCTGCTCAGAATATCTTCATACACAGGTTTCTTGGCTGATCCAAATGGTGCCAGAGATACTAGTTAAAACTACACATGATTTTCATCAAAGAACAGCTACTACATATCAAAGACAGAGTTGACTTTCACCTTATAGATACCTGTGCTGTGGACAAGAAGCTCAACCAGGTCACTGAGCATACAGCACATACATTTTTTTCAAAATATTGACATTTAAGCACATAAAGGGTAACGTTGAGCATCAACTTACATAGCCCTAGAAATGAGCAGCATACGCCCTATATAGAGCACTAAAGTAAGGTTGATGTACATGCTGCTGGCCTTTGAAATCAATTCCGGGACAACAAGCTTCCACACTTTCCCTTTTGAAGTTTCTATGTTTCTATTCAAGGTTAACATATAACCTTTTATTAAAGCTATAAACATCCTTTTACACTCTCTCTCTCTCTCTCTCTCTCTCTCTCTCTCTCTCTCATTTAACATTTAAACGGGATGTTTAGGGACTAGAAAAAAAATTTTTTTTTTTTTTTATGGCCGGCTCAGCCTACCCTGGGGGCAGGGCTGGCACCGCATATGGTGCCTAGGATCGGATAGGGATTAAAATTAAGACCAAAATTTTTTTATTACCAAGAAAAATGAAAACGTAGTATAGATTCAAATCACAAAGAATCATAAAAAATTATTATCAATTTCATTATGGATATAGTTCAAAGGGAGTAATCAGTGAATATACATACATATTTTTTTTTATGAATCTGCAACAAAAGAATAAACACTATTCTATGGTTACTGAATGAATACAGCCCCCAATGGCCCTGCATGAAGCACAAGTGTCTCAAGTCTTTAGCAGCTGGTGAGACAAGTTTGCAGACATTCAGATGGGTGGTCCATTTGACCATCTATACAAAACTAAAACAGAGAAACATCTCTCAGCATTATTACCCTCAATGTCATTTTTCTTTTCACCTGAGGAAAAGCAGCAATTGAATTTCATGTTGCTTTTACATGGTCTTTCCAAATCTACTATTGTGCTTTAATTTCTACAATCACTTCTCTCTCAGGGCTCCAGGACTTCTTGCTTACCCGTGCTTGATTTCTATAGCTATTTGAATTCATCAACAAAATTGATGGATGTGTCTGTCAGAGAGCCATGATGTAAATGAATTAAGGCCAAGAAAGCTTTGCGATTCACTGTTTATCTACAGAATAACTCTTCTTCCAGTTGAATTAGCTGTGTGTTGCTTTATCTAGAAAATTACATCAGAGGGGCCCGGCGGGATGGCTCGGTGGTCTAAAGCTTGGGAAAGCTTGGACGGCTTCAGGGACCGCGGTTAGATCCCTGGCACCACATGCTGCGCCAGCCCCGCCCTCGGGGCGGGCTGAGCCGGCCATAAAAATGAGTGAATAAACAAATAAAGGTTCTGAAACAAGAAAAAAATAAATAAATAATTTTTTTAAAAAAATTACATCAGAAAGCAAGCAAATCCTCATTCATCTGACGTGAAAGCATCCTACCCTACAAGCAGCTCCAACACTGGCTGTCTTCTTCCATATTAGCTGTGTCACCATCAGTCTTCACTGAGGGGCCACCTAAGCTTGGCAGTTCATGCAGATACAATGAATGCGGACACCTGAGATGGCATGTAAAACAGACAATAGTCCCTATCCATGGCACAAAACATAGCCAATATACTGCACTCTAGCAACATGAGAAAACTCTCACCAGGTGCCCTATTCTGCTTGCTAGCCCAATCTTTTTCTTGTCCACCAACCTCTAAAAGTCATCTGCTGTGCTGCGACTGCAAGGGTGAAGTGAACAGATCAGGCGCTGCAGGCTGCTCACGGCTCTAGTTTACTGCTCTGGGATGCACTGCTCTGGAGCCAGTCTGCTCCAGTTCATTTTCACCATAATTAGAAGCACCCCCATAATGAGAAGCTTGCCGCTGGAAACAACTTCATTAATGTGGGTGATTTTATTAGTTTCCTTTAGGGTGGACAACTAGCACTAATAGTTGTAATTTAATAGGAAAATTACTGAAGCAAAAAAGATTTCACTAAATCTTAAATGAGGCATTCGACAGAAGTTCTCTTTCCAAAGAATGCAATATAAAAGAATCACTTTTAACTAAAAATATTCTTACATGAATTCAGATAAATTAGCATGAAAGGGATCTTTCGGCTAAATGCTTAAATATTGCTTTTAAAAAAGTGCCTGTATAGAAAAACATAGGTAAAACTGACACAAATTAAAAGCAAATGTGTCTTAGGAAGGCATTTTCCTTCACACTTTATTTAAAATGAGGTAAAGGCAACACAGTGGGCCACTGAAAACCTGTCATCCACTTGATAAAGAAGTCAATTCACCTTCAAAGCTGGTTCTTCTTCTACCTTTATTCTATTAGGCCTTCTCTTTTTTACCCCCTCACACGTCGCTCATATCCCTAACTAGCAACAATACTTATTCATGAGGAGAATTAATTGGCAGAATTAACACCTCACATACACACACACGCACACACGCACACACACACACACAACTCTCCACAAAACACTGTATCATCATTTAGAAATGCTTCTTCCCATGTCCAATGCAGAAGCACTCAGCACTGCTTTCACTATTGTAAAGCAAAATAGATAAACAAAAAAAGTTTGCCCAAGGTTTCAGAAAGAATGAAGAGCAGATTAGCCATCCAAAATGCATCCTTGTAATCTCGTTATTGGAGCCTCTATTATGACATCTCTATCCTTTGGAAATGATGGACTTTTAATTATAGAAGAAGGCCAGTTTACAAATCAAGATATGTGCAATTCCTTATACCTGGATTCTATAATAAAAAATAGACATAGTAGAAAATTTGTATTTGTACTTTAAGCTGGTCTTCCAAGTACAAAATGACAGTATCTTCTCATATTTCAGTAAACATGTGCCTTGACATCTGCACTGTAAATTTAGAGACCAAGAACTATATATGTCATGCTGATTTTCATATCTAACTATGTAATATGGTACCTCATCATAGACTATTGAAGGTAGAAGGCTTACAAGGGTTTCAGAAAGCTCAGTTAAATAAGCATAGGCTCAGAAAGAAAATGGCAGCCACGGCAGAACACTCCTATAACCCCGACTATTTTGGAGGCTGAAACAGGAAAATTGTAAGACTGAAGCTAGCCTTGGCAACATGGGCTCCCTTCACACAAAAAAGAAAAATCAGTCAATCCTATCAAATAAAAAAGATCAGCCCCACTGAACTTTAGCAACTAGGGTTTCTATCACATAGTTGAAGAGTTTGATGTCTATAAAGTGTGACTCTTCCCACTTTGTGCATTTTCCATTCCAAGTCACCCCAAGGGACCCCAATAAATCTGCATCTTCATGAGCCCACTCTTTCAGTGCCCTGCAGAGCTATAAAATGACAGAATGTCTCTCAACTGCACTTTTCATCTCTAGTGGTTCATTTCTCAGTTTGGAATTTTCCAAATTTCAGTTTTGTAGACATCACTCCATTGGATAGAATTCTAAAAGAACTGTTTTAGATTTAGAACTCAGATTTTTATAAAAATAAATTATGGAGAGGATGGGCGCTGGTAAGGAACCAAGCACTCCTTATAAGTAAGAATACTGTCTTCTTCTAGTAATGCAAGTACAGATGTAGAGAAATACACAGTGCCAGGGAGGGGAACAGAAAGCCTTACCACTTAGGACAGGAAGTATTTCGTAAAGAAACCAACTCCTTAAACACATTTTCCTTGAATTGCTATTCAAATGACTGATTTTTCTAATCTTAACTGCTTTTTTATTATGTCGTATTTCTCTTTGAAATTGTCCAACATCTTTAGTAAGTACTTTTCAAACTTCACATATGCTTAAAAGCCTGGTGCAACAGTCTCATTCTGTGCAAGGGAGAGGACGCTCAGTGGGCAGTGCATGCTTCCCATCTTGCTAATGACTTAGGCAGAGAAAACAAATATCATCTTCAAAACTGGTCTAAGAAACAAGAGTTAATCAGAAGAGAAGAAATGGCAGTTTTAGGCATAACTGGGAGAATTCCTCCAGTGCGTAAAGTGAAGAGAATTAGTAAGACAGAAATTCCTAGTTAATTTATTAAAAATGTGATATGGATAGGCTTGTAAAATTAAAGACCTCGTGAATGGAAAAATCTTCAGAGATTGGAGGTGAAAGGTTAAAGAATTCACTTGTAGCTCCATGTCCATTCCAACCATTAGGGCATAATAATAATAGTAATCTTACTTCAATGTGTATTACGAGGCATTCTAAGAATAAACTATAACATGCTTAGCAAGAGGTATGTGTAATATAACAATAAGGTCATGTGGCTACTATATAATGAGACAATTCAGCTATGAGTTGTTGAACTACTAGGAGTAAGGTAGCCAGGGTAGTTCACTACTACATCAGAAAGTCTGGCTGTGAACCAAAAACCTATACATATGCACACACTACAAAGTCATATGTCACAGAATGGTATACAAAGTTCAAATATTCAATAGCATAACAATTTAAACAGTTTAAGAAGAACAAAAAATGTATTAAAATGCTTTACTCCCTTAATCTTTCTCCAGACTAGTTCATAATTTAGGTGACTTTCCCAATCATATATGTGGAATACAGGGGTCAATTGTCTATAAAATAATGCTTGAAACTTTACACAAACATAAACAACAAAGCATTTGTTTTTTTATCCACAAATGTATATAGGGCAGCTGGAATTGGACTCCACTAAGATGGATGTAGAAAGTTCAACCCCAAACCCTACCCTGGGTGGGCCTTGGTGTGCTCAAAATGTTCCCCATCTTCATAGGTCACACTCTTCTTACAATGGAGATCAGGAGCTCAAGAGGGAAGGACCAAAGCTGCAAGTCCATTTAGGCTGCAGGGCAGGCTAAATTTCAGATTCAGTTGACCAACTCAAGTGTGACCAAATCACATGACAAGCCAAGGAAGTATTTATCTGCCACAAAATGAAATTTCGTAGTAAAGTCCCAAGACGGCAGCCACCATGAAGAAGGCGGCTGCCGAAGAGGTCAATGTCACTTTTGAAGATTAACAAGAGATAAACAATTTGCACAGAATGCAAGTAGAATCGCAAAGCTAAAGGAAGAGATAGAGCTAGAAAAGAAGCAGCTCCAGAATTTAGAGGACACCTACAAAGATATCATGCTCGCAGACGATGACTGTGGGATGACACCATATCAGATCGGCGACGTTTACGTTAGCCATTCTCAAGAAGAAACACAGGAAATGCTAGAAAAAGCAAAGAAAAATTTTCAAGAAGAAATCGATGCCTTAGAATCCAGAGTACAATCAGTTCAGCGGGTGTTGGCCGATTTGAAAGTTCAATTATATGCAAATTTTGACAGCAACATAAACCTTGAAACTGATGTAAACGTTTTATAACTCATTTTTTAATTTGAATATCGCTTAAAATGATAATTTCTCTTCAAATGACATGGAAAGAAAAGTTTCTTTTTTTAATTTTCATTTATTTAATGGAAACTTCCTGTTTTCACATGTCTTTCCTTATTTTATATTTTTAAAAGAAGTCAGTATTTGGTTATGTATTTTGCATAATGATTATGTCAGTTTTAGGAACTTGATGTCATGCTACTAAAATCAGTTAAGCAAACAAAAAACAAAAGAAAAGAAATTTCCTGATCAATAATCTAATATTCCATAAGAAGGAATGAATTCACTCAAGTAAAGATAACCCATGTTGTAAGCTCAATGAGTGAGGACACCTGGGGCGGCAATTAAAAAGGACTTTAAATTATTTTTTAATCATTTTTTTTTCCTGTTTCAGAACTTTTGTTTGTTTATTTATTTATTTATTTTTACGGCCGGCTCAGCCTGCCCTAAGGGCAGGGCTGGCGCAGCATGTGGTGCCGGGGATCAAACCGCGGTCCCTACAGCCGCCTAAGCTTTCCTAAGTAGGCGCTTTAGACCACTGAGCAATCCTGCCAGGCCCCAAGGGCTTTAAATTATTGAGGAGCAATGTTTGTATCTTTCAGAAAAGTCCCCAGACATTTATAGTTAACATTATGATAAGCAGTAAGTGAAATAAAATTTGCTATCATCCATTGCACCTGTAGTGAACATGCAGTTGAGTGTAAAGTAGACCACCAGGCACTGAGGAGAAAAGAAGAAAACCCAAGGGTTTCCTCCAAATTGAGAAGAGGGACTGTGTTCCAGGTGTAACACCATGACAGGTGTGTGAGCGCAAGCGGCAGTGTCGAGGTCAGGTCTGTGGCTTCTCGCACTGGAATTAGGATCAAGAATATGCAGGAAGTAAGGTGGCCAACACCCGTGGGGACCAGGAGGGTGACCACTCTATTCTGTAAGCAGATCCCACACAAGTGTGGAGCCACGGAGAGGAAGCTGTAAGGGAATGAGAGCCTTTCTAACTTTCAGCTCAGAAATAATGAAATGCTTGTACTATCTATATCCAGAAAATATATCATCTTGTTCACTTCAATGGAGCAGGTGTTAGATTTAAGGACAGTTTTTTTTCTTTAATAAAAAGTACTAGAAGACAGTATTTAATTTAATTAATAGGGAAATGGATAAGAAAAATATAAACATGAAGCAACTAACACAAACGCTGTGGGGTAACACAAAGGTTTGTTCCTAGGCCTGTGCAATCATTCCCTTATCACCATCATCACCTCCACCACCACCACCGCCACCACCACCAGCATCACAGCTGACATCCTCAGAAAATGAGAATCATATAAAGAGCCTGATGTATACGACCTTATTGAACCCCAACACAATCAAATAGAAATACACATTAACTATTTCATTAGAAAGCAGTATGTCAAAGTAATTTACTTAAGATGAAACTTCATCTTATAACAAAGAATTAAATTTTAAGGTCATATATATATAGTATATATATATATAAGTATATATATATATATATATATATATATATATATATATATAGTATATATATAATATTTTTAGGGAAGGTCTACAGGGTGTTCAGGGTCTCACTACTAGATCGGACTCATAGTGATCTGCCTGTTTACAGCCTCTCAAGAGCTGAGGTTATCAGCGAGGGTCACCATGCCCAGTCACAATTGCCATCTCAGCACACCCTGAGGGTGGGGTCAGCAGGGAAAGTTCCGGGGATGGAACCTCCAAACCCTGCACCTGCTTGCAGGAGCTTTTATCCACTGAGCTATTTAGTCGGCCCCCAATACATATTTTTATAACAAATATACAGTTATTGCTTGGATTTGGATTATGATCAGGACATACCATGACCAGGGGAACAGACAAAAACACTGGCTAAATTATACAGTCAGGGAGGTGAAAATATATATTTTCTTAATTTAGCATAATACCAACAGATTCTTGTAAATATTGAAAGGAAAATGAATTTCATACAATTTCAGCTGTCTTTCCTTGATCAAATAGTATCCAGGTATCATCTTGCCCTTTAGTCCACAGTGACAGTCAAGCTCAGATCACAGTTGGCTCTGAAGGGAAGCCAGATAGCAAAGTTCAGCTCACCTTCAACCAATAGGTGATGCAAAAGGAGGTGGGAAATCTTCACCTAACACAGGCAGGAGTATTGTACTACACATGTGTAATAAAGATTCTACAGGAGAGGGTTTTGCTCTATGAGTAGTAGAATTATGGTGGAAAAATTATCTTCAATTATTAATCACAAAAGAAGATAAAACTTTGCCTATTTGGAAAGTCCTTACAGCTTTCAAAGAACACAACAGACAACAGACCACGCAGCACCAGAACTATACTAACAGTTTTACACCAGGAGCAAGTGCTTAATATTTTTATCCCAAAAATGCAATATATACAGTAACAAAAATTTTAACTGCACAGGCCAGGGAGATAGCTCAGCAGTCCAAGTGTCTGCCTGGCAAGTGCAAGGACCAGGGTTTGATCCACAATAACACATACTCTGCTGGCCCTGGACCCCCAGGTGCACACTTTACCAGCTGCTGAAATTGGGTATTGTGGCACACACCTATAATCCCAGTACTAGGAGGGCAGAGGCAGGAGGATTCCTAGGAGCTCAAACTGTGTAATGAGACCATTTGCCAAACAAACAGTTTTTAAAAATTTGGGCACTCATTTAAAATTCAACTTTAAGGCTAGAATGAGATTTTAGAAATAAAGTGTTTTATCATTATATTTGCCAATTGCCTTTTTATTTAACATTGCTTTATTAATCAAATTTTTCTCACAGTAGACATAGTTGTCCATTTTCACATTTTTTAAATATTTTTTTCCTTTTTTTTCCAAAATCTGCAAAATTTCTTTCCATGCTCCTAGAAACAACTTTAATCTTCTTGTGTTCTTTACATCATTTTTACAGTATAGATTTTTCTCAGTGCCAATTTTTGTGGTAGCTAATGAATTCAATTACTATCTAGCACATATAAAAATTATTTCCTTTTTCCATACTACTTTCCTATACTTTACAGGTTTCTTTGACATTAATAACTTGAAACATGCCAGGCGTGGTGGCGCACGCCTGTAATCCCAGCACTCGGGAGGCTGAGGCAGGAGGATTTGTGCGAGTTCGAGACCAGCCTGGGCTACAAAATGAGCTCAAGGCCAGCGTGAACTGCATAGTAAGACCCGGTCTCAAAAAGACAAAAAATAATAATAATAATAACTTTAAACATGTTTAAGATGAATTTTATTTCTTCTGATCACCACACTTTTCCCACATGCATGTGATAAGCAGAAAACATAAACAAATAATGGCCCCAAATTCTTTTAACCACAATATATTAATTCCTCATTCTAAACTTTCAGTGTGAATTAAAATTCATTCAGTGGCAACTGACAAGTACCAAAGTCAAACCATCCCCATTTAAAAAAAAAAAAAAAAAATTGTATGTTGAGGGCCAGCCAGATAGCTCAGCAGATTAAAGTGCCTGCTCAGGCAGAGCACATTGGCCGGGGTTCAATCCCGGGATCTGCAGGGCCAGCTCCACCCCCAGGGCACAGGGCACACTGAGATGGCAATTGAGACTGGGTGTGGTGGCACAGGCAGGCCTGTAATCCCAGCTCTTAGGAGGCTGAACACAGGAGGGTCCCTACGTGTCCCATCTGTGCAGTGAGACCCTGTAGACCCTGAACTAAACACATTTTTAAAAAATGTATGTCGATGTTTAGCCAAAACCTCTGGTGAACAGCTGGTCCTAGGCAAAATTAGAGCTGACCTCGGCTGACCCCAGGATAGCTGCCTTCCTTTCTCTATTTCTGTCTTCCTCTCTCTGCCACAACTGTTTTCTCTGACTGCAGCCAGATTTCATCTCAGTACTTGTGAAGACAGTCACTGGAAAATCTTAGTTTTTAGTGCTAAAAGTTCAACAAAAGAGTTCAACAGGTGCTTTTGCAGCACATTACATGCTGCCCACCATTGCCATGGCATGGCATAGCAGGACTGGTCAGTCCACAGGCCATGCTTGACAAGGACATAGACGTGAGCTGACCATCACATTTCACTCATTGAATTACATTGGTCGGATGCCCCAGAAGAGAAATGTTGAGATGTGTAAATTAATGTCTCCTTACTATTTTTCACTTTAAATTGCCAAGTGTTTCCATATATTCCTTCCCATAAAATATAGGATATTCTTGTTGATTAAACTATGCCACATTGAGACAACAAAGAACAACAGAAGGGTGTGTAGCATAGCAGCACAAATTCTCACCCTGTGCCACACCCTTTAAAAAGTCTGGTATCAGGGCCAGCCAGATAGTTCAGCTGACCAAAGCACCTGCTCAGGCAGAGTGCAGTGACCAGGTTTGATTTCCAGTGTCCCCTGCCAGCTCCCCACGTGGGGTGCACTGAGAAGGCAATTGAGACTGGGTATGGTGATGCATACCTGTAAACCCAGAGCTCGGGAGGCTGTAAACAGGAGAATCACTACAAGTCTGACCTATGTAGCATAGCGTACCCTATAGACCTTGTACTAAATACATAAAATTTTTAAAAATTAAAAAGATAAAAGCCTAGTATCATTTGTGAATACATTTTCATCTTCCCTATCAGAGATTGAAATAGCTGCAAGAGATGCAGGAGTCTGACAGACAGATATAGAAAATAAATACTACCGTCATTTAAAGTAGAACTGGAACACACAGCTGAAGCAGTGAGCCAAGAGGAGGTGGCACAACCTGCTCTCTGGCTTGAGCAGAGTCCACAGAATACAGAGTGAGCCAGGAAGCAGCAGCTTTTCTCTGGCAGGTTCAGGACATGGATTTCTCCGCTTACCCATGGCCAAGAAAATTCTATAAAGAGAAGAAGCAGGGGGAGCCATACTCGCTCTGATTTTTACAGTCAAACTGATTTTAATTTTTCTCCCCACAAAACAGTGGTTGAAGAGACAGAGGGAATTCATGTGTTGTTCTTTAATGACTGTTTCTCTACAAGGAAAAATAGAAATAAGTAAACAATACTTTTCCACTTTGGTCAGTGAAAAGGAGTCTCTTTTCCACGAGCATTAACCCATGATGAAATGGCATCTGTCCAGCAAAACTGAAGGAGAATTATAAAAGTGGATGTGACAATCAAAATAAGTAACAACTAACTTGAAAGAAAAATTAAAGGTTCAGAACGCCTTACATGCAGTTCTTCCCTCTCTTGCTTCCAAGGTGGTTGGGTGGGGGAGCTGGCCACGCTCTTTGCCTTTGCCAAGAATAGGAAGTCCTAGGAACTATCTAGGTGTTACGTGTTCAGGGTCACATGTTTTATTAATTTAGGATGTTTCCATATAATAATTCTATAAGCACTACAGACCATAGGTCTATTTAAATTTTGACAATGCCATTTGCCACTATTAAAGCCATAAATCTTAGGGGACCCTCACCTAGCAAGAAGCCACGAATGCCTTCCCACAGACCAGGGCTTCAGCTTTGCCTAGCTGGACCCTGCACAAAAGCTCCTGTGATGAGGCATGGACTAGCAGCTCCTATGCTACTGATTGCATCCAGGTGCACAGGGTTCTGCCACGAGAAGAACTGTAAATCCTATGATATGATGAGTCCACAAAAGAAGATGCACAGTGACTGAGTCAGCCCAAGCCCTGCCCAGGCCCGACACCTCACACTTCCAGCAGTGACTTTGTTTGGGGTACCACCTCCACCTTCGGCTGTAGCTTCCAACCTCCTCTCTGTGCTCCTATCAACAACTCCAGAGGTGCAACTTGAGTCTTGCAAAGTGTTTGAGGCTTGTGCTACTCCACTTCCCAATAGTCTGAGATTGCTGATCATGTTCAGAGACTTCTCTTTATGAAACTGAATGGTTTTTTTCACTCTTCTTTCCACCAGTTCAGTCATTAAAAAACCTTCAAGATTTGCCAACGCATGCTGCATCTTAAGGTTTTTGTAATATGTATTTCAAAGTTCTAGTCTCCATGGGTATAATTTCTAAGATATGAGAGGCAGCTTTGGTCAGACATAAAATTTAATTTGCTATTTATTTGGCTGCTACAGTAGAGGAAAAGATACTTGCTATACCGAGATGGCTGGATCCTAACAGTCTGTAGTCTGTGTTTAATTCAATCAGTTCTATATTTCAGATTGTATTACTTGCAACACTCCCACCTACCAACTTATAACTTGGTAACAGAACAAAAATCCGTGCACCATGATCTAATTAAGGGAAGAGTTTGTGTGCTTAAAGTTTTAGGCCAGGCTAAGTCTCACTGCTCAGTACTCTTGCTTGAGAGGGTAAGAGTGCACTGTGTGTCCCCCTATCCGTCCTCCCTTGGCTCCCATCACTTCCTTGTTAGTTCATTCTCTGTGCAGCAGGGCTTGGAAAGCCTCATGTGTCCTTCAAGGTATACACAGATCACCTTAGCAACCCCAGCAAAGGAAGTCTCTCATGGCCAGCAAAATGTACATGAACTCTTCGTAATGACGCTCATTACCTTAGAGAGGCAGCAAACTAATTAATGTTCCCCACCTCAAAGATGTCTCAGTCTCCTGAACTGAAGAACCTGCTACCTTAAATGGCAAAGGAGGCTTTTCAGGTACAATTAAAGTTAAGACCTGTGATATTGGGAGATTGTCCTGAATTATGTGAACGGTCTCAAAGTAAATCACATGAATTCTTAAAAGTAGAAGAGAGGTCTGGGGATTGAGCTCAGTAGTAGAGCACTCGTAATGCACTGAGTTCAACCCTCAGCACCAAAAGTGGGGCAAGAAGGTGACAAGTAGGCCAGAGCCATGACCAAGTGAGAAAACTTGGGTGCATCTTCGATTGTAGCATACAGTGGGCTATGCACAAGGATCAGTACAGTGATATAAATATAGCGTGAGCTCAGCCAGAACAGAGAAAAAGATAATGGTGACAATAATGTTGAAAGCAGAATAGCTATATACCATATTGTTCCTTAGCTATAGCTGCATTTCAAATTCTAAGTAACATTAAGCCTTGCCTCACTGGAAAAATACACAGTGATCGATTTCCAACTGGAGGACTCCACAAGAATTATCAGCACTAGTGCAGAACTTTTTTATGTTGTCATATAGCTAAAAGAAGTCAATTAGGTCTACTACTTCATTAATGGCTGCACAAATCACATTTAGAGCCAACCCTCTATCCAGTGTGATACTACAAAGTGCCAATTAGAGAGACAAGTGTTGACGTCCTTGCATTATGGCAGTGCAGAAGCTCTGGGGTGATTAATTTTTACTTGTGCTGTGATGGACCCATGCAAAACTCCAAAAGCCACTCACTCCATTACTGACTCTTTAGGGCAATGAAGCCTTTGCAAAATACCGACTTTATGTTACTGGTATGATCAAAGCTCTAGTGAAACTGCTGGATGGCAGAAAGTACTGAACTATTAAGAGAAAACTACAAAAACAAATGACTGCCTCTCTCGGAGTCGACAAAACATAGGAACCTCCTGGCTTTCTTTGATTGCCTATTAATTTCTCATGATAGAGCCCCATGTGGTGCTGCTTTGGCAAACTTCACCGGAGCATGTTTTCTCTTCCGCAAATTAGTAAAGCAACATTCCGCATGTGATCTCCCTAATGGAGCTTTGCATCCCACTGCTCTTTATGATTATTTTAAGAGGAGTAGGTGCTTTCTCAATCTCAGGAGTAATGACGGGACTAGTTGGAGATCTTTATGGGTATTTCAATATCTAACCCAATAGGTGTCAGGAAGGAGCCATGCTGTGTGCAGCCGCACCAGTATTCATTCGCCACTAACACATGCATTGCAATGTTGCAAAGCTCATAGTGGAATCTAAATGGTACAGTAAACCAAGAACTTAATGAGCAACTTGACTTTCTATTCTTCTTGAATGACCGACTTGGGTGCCATAGAGCTCCTCAACACAGACATGTTTAGTGGTTCATTTGCAAGTTCAGCTCCATCAGTCATCTTTCAATGTAACTTCTGGTTGCACTGAAACAGATTTGGCCAGAATCAGCCCCTGTACCAGACAGATAAGCTTGGCACCAACCAGCCTCTGTCTACAGGAAACCATACTATGTAACGCATCCTGCCAGTTACAGTAGGTGATTGCTTGTGCCAGGCACAGGCTGCCAGCTGCCAGCTGCTCAGCTGCGCTCGCTTGCCTGCAGCCTATTGGGTGGCTTCTGAGTGCCAGTTCTTTTTCTCTTGCCATAAACATAACCTGCGCAGGTGGGTATCTGAAGCATTGGGGGCCATGTTAAATCTGGCATATTACCTGGTGCTGGGGCCTTGTTGTTTTGTAAATTAGCCTGGTGAAGCAGAACTGATCTCAGTTTTGCTTTTGACATTTCTTTGAGAAATATAGTGTAAGTAATAAATAAAGATGCAAAATGCCACAAAGGAGAATATGAGCTCATTAACTTGAACTTGATGACCAATAATCTCTAATTATACTTAGCTGTATTTTTAAAAAGATCCAGGAGTCCCTCATCCTTCACCACATCTCCAGACACATCACAGGCAAGAGCCACTGCCATCAACACCTTGATCATTCCCCTGGCCTCCAGACTGACACTGCATTTTCGTCTCTTCCCTTTACTCCCTCCAACACTCCATTTGCAGTAGAAGACCACAGTGCAGATATTAAGGCTTGAGTCAGGGCGCACACACGGTCGGAGATTCCTCGGGATGAGGGGTGCCATTCTTTCCCCGTGTCCTTCTCTTTCTGTAGTCCAGCTTCCACTGTTTCCAAAGCCAGCGCGCTTCTGCCTCAGCCCTCAGCCTTCGCTTTTTCCTGAAAGGAGGAGCTTTGTATGTATGAGGCTGACTCCTTCACTTACAGTCTGGAGGTTTTAGCGACTGCTCTCGTATGGGAAGTAAGTCTGGACTTCATGCGCAAACATCATACCGTCTCAAGAGTATAAGAACCTGAAAGACTAAAGATCTGAAAGGCACTGCAGGAGAGAAAAAATCTGCTCCAAGAGAAGTAAGACTGGGATGAGGAAAAGGGCAAAAGACAGAAGGAAGAGAAAATACGTATATTCATGTACCCACACAGGGTAGCCCAGATGACAGTATTGCTGGTTTCTGCTGGTCTACTGAAAGGAGCAGGACATGCTGGCACTTTTCATCTTCATCCTTTTAATTTCTTAGAATCTTTTTAGTCAGTTTCACATTCTTATATCTGGAAACCTGAACAACTAATCTGAAGACAACATTATGCAGTACAGCAACCGTTGTCAAATGCCTATTTATTATTTTGTTTTGTGAAATCCTGTATGGATTCTACTAGGGTTCTTTTGCTATTTGTGTTCTTTTTAAATAAATAAATAAATAAATAAATAAATAAATAAATAAATAAAGTTGGAGTTGTTCCTCAGATGTCATCTCCCAAGAAGGAAGTATTATTATGTATATAATTAAGTTTTTCAGCTGCCCTTTCTCACTTTCTGCACTAAGCTTTTCACTGTGTTGCTTACCATCACATCATCCACACTACATTTTCTATTTATTTTTATTATTCTCTAACTCAACACTCTCCGACTAGTATGTAAATTTCCACAAACAACCAAAAAGGAAACCCTCTTTTACTTACTGAAATCTCCACAGTGAATCAGTGTAATCAACAAAATGAAAACTCTCAGCCTTAGCTATACATTTCTGCACTGCGGATTTATCGACTGATAAGATAAACACAGCCCCAAGGAAAGCTCAGCCCTCTGCCTAAGTATTCGGTAGTGCCACAATCACACAGGTACACAGCAATAAGAAGAGAACTGCCCTACTTGCCGCCACCTACCTCGGTTAACAAGCGCAAAGGATTTGAACTGGTGTGGGAAAAGCTATTCCATTATAAATATGCATTTGTAATTGTGAAATTATCTTTCTCTTCCTCTTCCATCCAAAAAACCAAGACTCTTTTTTTCTTTCTTTTTTTTTTATTCCCCCCCCCCCAACCCACCAGGGATTGAACTCAGGCCCTTGCAACTTTGCATATCTTTATGTAGTTGCCCTAAGAGCTCATCACAAAGCACAGCAAAACTAGAAATTCGGACAACAGAGGCTGTCTTTAGTCTGCTATGGGCTCTATGCCAGGGACATTACTAGCTCTGGCAGGTATAGAGCGCAGGAGAGTAGGACAGGAAGCCAGCCATGACTGGGCCTGCTCTGGCCTGAAGCTGCACCGCTGCAGCTTTGCCCATTTTTGTGAGCCGGCTTGCCCAAATCTGGACTGCCCTGCCAGACACCCACAATGCAAAGGAGCAGAGGTTTAGGTGCCTTCTACCTTCAGGGGATTCAGCCCACGGAACAGTGAGACATCGTGGGGAAGGGTGTCGCAGACCAGAGCAAAGTGCCAGATAGTAGGGCAGGCGGGAACACACGCAGCCCTAAAGCCACCCAGTCACACCCCAAATGGGCTTTCTCAGTGCAGTGGCTGTCCCAAGCCAAGGACTGACCAACCATTTCAACCCTCAAAACACCCTCTGTGAACTTGACACTCCAATTCGTCTCCTCAAACACAATCTCAAAACACAAGATGAGCAGTTCTACCAACTTTTTGCCACAAAAAGTGCAGGAATCCCTCGCCAGCATCTTGGCAGCTCAGCATCAACCGTCTACACTGAGATTCCAGGCAAACTTCTAGCTGGAAACTACATAAAATTCAAAGCAGAAGTTTTTTTAAATCCCAAAATACAAAAAGGAGGAATAGAAGAACAGAAAATAATCAGACTAAAGAAGTACCAGCATGCAGAAGGCCAAAATGGAGCCCTGAGACTCGGTGCCTGGTACTGAGGCTTCCGACGAGCCCCAGAGTGTTGTATGTCATTATGTGTCAGTGCCGAAAGAAAGGACAAGAAGACCTGATGAATTCAGCTCAGAGGTCTCACTGAGATCTGTCTCTCTTGAAGCAAGCCCCAACCCACAGAAGAATCTTACTTTTATTGAGTACTCAAGGACAGGCTAAGGAATGTGCATAACTGCTTTGGTGAATACAGACTAGAGATCACCACCTCTTTTATCATTTACCTAACATTAGGTTAATACAAATGATAATTGAAAACATTCCAAGCAGGGGAGGAGACAACCAGTAACATCTCAAGCAAGGGAGGAGACAACCATCAAGGAGCCATTAAAATAACATGTTAATCTGCCTCCTTCAATCCCAGGTTTCAGGAACCCCCAAGTAACCCACTACAGCTATCCCTGGGCTTTGTTTATTATTCTCCACTTCTTAAGATGCTAGTTTCTTATCTCTACACCAGAGCACCCCAGGGCCCAGGATCCTATGGCCTCTCTCGTGGCCTGGCTCCCCTGCCACCTGCAGCTTTCTTCTGCAGCTCACACTCCTAGCACCTCTACCACACCATCAGCTCCACTTCCACGGCTTCAAGCACCCCCTCTCAGATCTGAAAGGCACTGCAGGAGAGAAAAAATCTGCTCCAAGAGAGGTAAGACTGGGATGAGGAAAAGGGCAAAAGACAGAAGGAAGAGGGGGCTTGCTGCCAGGCCTCCCAGGCCTTCCTTTGAAGTCTTGACCGAAGCCTCTTACCCAAGAGCTATGGGGCTCTGTGGCCAGCAGGAGCAGCAATGGTCCCTCCTTGAACCATGGCCGTGCTGCTTATGAATGTATGACTGGCCACGCATGGTGGAAAGAGTTTCTGAGAGCCAGTTCCTAGGCTCCCTCAGGGACCAGGGGACCCTCCTCTCAGGTATCAATGGACATTGTGCACCCCTATGCCAGCGGGGTGGGGGGGTGGGTCTTGCTGATTTCTGAGACACCCTCAAGTCAATTTTACTTTTCCCACTATGAAGTGTGTGACTTCTTTTTAAAGGCACTAATGTCTTCAGCAACAAAGATCCTCTTAGCCTCAACTTCATGCATGGTTCCTTTGGACCAAACTTCAAATGCTTCCGACCTGCGTGGTGCTCCTAGTTTCCACTGTGTGCTTGGCTGAAAGCAGATGGCAGTGCCCATGCACAGCCTGCTCCACCAGTTCTTCCACCAGCCATAAATTTAGCCTTCCATAAAGTCACAGGACAGGAGTAGACTGTCACAAGGTAATATGCAGTCTCTAGTCTGTTTCCCAGTAGCCTTCTGGCCTCTCCTGTCTGCATTCCTAGCAGATTCTTCTCTTTAAATTCTAGTCAGCATGAGCCACCCAGATCTGCTGCAGCATTCTGGTGCTCCTGTAGCCAGCATTTCTATCAACGTTTCCAAAGTCTTCTCACAATCCAGGTCCCAAGGCTTGTGAAGCTCAGGAGAGTAATGATCCTGATTCCACAATACCAATTTTACATTTTAGCCAACTTTCCTATTTCAGAGACAAATCCCCAGCCTTCCCTTTAAAGGAGGGATTTAATTTGGCTCACTGTTTCCGAGGATTTGGTTGGCTGGGGTGTTACTTTTCTCTGGTTGCCAAAACAAAGTACCTGACACCCAGAATTAAAGAGGATAAAATTTATTTAGTTTCAAAGTTGTGGAAATTTCAGTCTATACTCGGCTGGCTCCAAGGCGGAGTGGCAACAGTTGTCCTCCAACAGCAGAGGACAACAGCAACAAGAGCAAAAAGAGGGGAGAGGAAAACCTCTTCTTCATTTATATGGTAAGCAGGCTACCTGCCCTAGGGTGGGGGTCCTTACCCCCACACCATCTCCCTGCACTCCTCTTGTACAGGCTCAGGATGTTTGCAAAGTGAGGACCCTGGCCTCCTGCTATGGCTTAGTTAAACTTCTGAACCTCTCAGGTTGACACAGTGAATCAACTCTTACAGCATCCTACTGGGAACAGCATCCACAGCATGTCCTCTGCACCCCAGGTGGTAGAACTGCTGGGTCGGTTAGCTAGAAGCAGAGACACAGTGTATCCCCCATCGCTGCTAGCTCCTTGGAAGAAATATTGTGCCAGAAGGGGCTGGAAAAGCAAAGCTTCCTGGTGGCCAGAAAGCACATCAGGGAAATAGTACTGGAGCAGAGGCGCCGGAGACCAGACACAGTGTCCAGGGATTGTGTGCAAGGCCATACCAGTTCAATTCCCAGGACCGCAAAAAATAAAATAAAGAAAAAGTAAAAGAATGCCTAAGACAGGTTAGCTGTTATTATAGGTTATGCACAAGTAAAAGTCAGGCAGAGTTCTACAGAGGTATGAAAAGATATCACAGCTGGCTACATAAGATTACAGACCAGGCAGTGCTTTTCAGAGAAGCAGTGAGGTTAGAATTGCTCCAAAGCTTAAACCCTTGTTCAGAAGGCTGCTCTGGAGTACAAGCAGAGCTCACAAAGCTAGCAGAGATCACACTGGACAGCAGCTGGGGCCTGGGATCCTAAGCACAGACCCTGTGGACCTTGTGACGCACTCACCAACAGGATGACAGACCAGTGGGCCACTGTCACAGCACAGGGCAGTGTCCCCTCTTTTACATGATCCAGAAGACAGAACTGCATTGGTCTATGTGTGCGTATCTGATAAGCATATAGGCTTGTATTTCTCTGATATGACTTTGGTATGTCATACGTCTCTGTGTCCTTAACTCACTTTGTTAGATTTATAGCTGGCAGTATTTTTGTGAGCAAGACTCACGTATGTTTTCTTTATCATTGTGTGGTTCTGTTGGAAGATTTTTTCCAATGAGCTTGGTGTGTTCCAACATCTGGGAGCTATCTGTTCACACATGCAACTCACCAAGCACCTGTACCTGAACTGCAGCAGCTGCTGTTTGCCAACATGAAGCTCCTGCTTCAGTGAGCCATCTAGGCACACCCCAGGATCCAAAGCAACTCTGCATAGTTGGGGCCAGGACACAGCTATGACCCAAGATGTGGAAAAGTAAGAATGCAAAAAGAAAAACAGGTCTTTAAAGAAAATCACCTTGGGATATACTCTGAAAGTGGCAAAGTTCTTTCCCTGAAACCCAACCTGGTAGATTCTAAGATAGTAAGAAACCGGGCATTTGCACAGCTAGGTATTGATGCTTCTATACATCTTCAAAAAACATTTAATTACATTTAATTCGAACTAAAGACAGAAATAGTATTTCTTTCCTTGTTTTGAGGAATGAACTCCAGCCTTGGCACTCAAATTTTGAATAATAGTTGAATTTATTTCCAACTTTTAAAATCCTTCTCACCATCATTATAGCCACCTACTAAAATAGTCTTTTTTGACTTCACCTATTTTTGGTTCAGCAAATGCCTGTGAACAGCTCCTGTGTGCCAGACCCTGTGCTCTGCACCAGGGATGAAAGTTCGCAGCCACTTGCCATCTGCCTTCGCATACTCATGCTCCTCGTAACTGCAGATCTTCATCAGAATGCCCTTGCTTGTGGCTCTCCAACATTCCCATGCATGTTTTCTTCACCCTCACGTGTTCACTGGTCAGGCCGTATGCTTCCAGCAGCATAGGTCAGCACCTAAACCCTACTAATGATTAGAAACAAAAGCAACAGCAGACGCTTCTCTATTCCATCAACACTCAAGACGTTGATAGCCTTTCTATTTTGTCAGGCACCGTCTAGAAACAGAAGGGAGATGGCATTGCAAAATTGTTTTCTTCAAGCTATTCACATTATGGTAGGATATTGGTATGTAATTTTAAAATAAATAAGGGCTGGGGAGATAGCTCAGAGATCTCAGTGCCTGCCTGGCAAGCATGAGGACCTAGTTTGACGCAATAGTGCAATCCTCAGAACCACAGCATGCGCTGCATTGGCCACTAAAACTGGGCATGGTGGCACAAGCATATAACGCTCACGCTGAGGAGGCTGAGACAGGAGGATCACTCCAAGTCTGAGCTGTGTAACGAGACCCTGTACGAAATAAATAAATATTTTAAAAGCAAATAATAATTAAGAGCTGATTAGATTCCAGTAACTACCACTGAGAACACAGCCATGGCCTGGCAGTTGAAAGGCTAGGGAGAACCTTTATGATGGATGGTATTTGAACAATAATTTTTAAAAATGAGACATAATATGTGAAAATATGTACTATGCATGTTGGTAAGTGCTGTACATATTTTGATCTCAACATTTTCTCCCTTCCCCAACACATAAAATAAAATTATTTAAAATTAAGATAAAATTAAATTTTTAAAAAACTTTTACCAAGACCACAGTATTCTATGTATTGCTCCGAGCACAAAGCGTGTCAGCAATGACATAAGGTTTTTACCTGTGAGAAGCTGACTTTTTAAAGGTGAAAAATGTAACCCTTGGTCAAAATCCACAACCAAAAGCAGTCAGATCTGAGTGGATGTACCCCGCACTCCGCCGCCCACCTCCTTGCCCACAGTAGCACTGTCATTTGGACAATGTGGAGAGGAAGCATAAAGCGTGACGTATGAAAAATCCTTGCAAATCTCACTGCAATATTTTTTATTTCAAAATAGAATTTCCTAGGTGATTAATTAAGTGTCTGGCAAATAGTGTATCAAAGTTGATGTTTTAGAAAAGAGAAGCCGGAGAAGGAACCATTAACAGTACTACCACATTAAGGTGGATTTTACACTTAAGCAGAAACAGCTCTAGATCACCTTTCTTTCTTCTGTAAGTCACCCTGGGAGACCCACACACTTACAGGGAAGCACTCTGTAATCCATAAAAGTGATGCACTGGACATGCACTTCGATGGAGAACTCGCAGCTGCATTTGTTCTCTGCACAGTTTTTAATTCTTCCTCTTTCTAGAAAGGTTTGTTTTTGCCATCTTGACAGGTGTACTTACTATTCAACTATACTTTGTTGGGCAGGAGAGACGGCTCAAAGAAAGGAGCTCATCTAGCACACACAGGACTCCAAATTCGATCACCAAAACTACATGTGTAGATGTGTGGGGGTTGCACACACATATAATTAAGGCATAAGATGCAACCAGTGGTTCTAGGTTATAGGCTGGACTTAAGTGTAGTAAATATATGATTGAAACGGGATCAAAGTTTTCCTGCTGTATCAATTAAGGTAAACTCTGCACAGCGAACCAGTCAGCCATGCATCCAGAGCTGCACACCTCCCTTAGGGACTGGCAGCTCAGACCTCATGAGATCTCGGCTGGTACTCCCTGCAGTACTCCACAGCAGTTTAGGAAGGACGTGGAGTTTCCCTTCGTCATTGTTGTTGTGTTATAAGGCTTTGACTTGGAGTATGCACCCTTCCATTAGGTTCTACTACCAGCTTTGACCTAACATTAGTTAAGTAGGACTTTAGTACTTTCCAAAACCATATTAGCTTAATTTAAATAAGCACAGGTTAGGACTCTACTGTTTGTGGTATTCAGAATCTGCCTAAATTTGTTGATCTAGGAGATTTCCTTAGGTCTCGGGACTATAAGGCTTATTCTCAGCTTCTTATGTTAGGAGAAAGGAAGCATAAAAGGAAAGGGTCTCTATAATAAATTGTGTAGTCTCTTACAGAAAATCCGACCATGCATCCACTTCTCAGCTCACCCTCCCTCCCTCACAGAGCCTCACAGCACTCTCCTTACCAACGCCCCTCCCAAGTGGCCCACATTGTCCCTTTTCCCTAATCATTTCTCCTGAGTGAATTTTCTTCCTCCTATTCAACCCCTACTCCCTTTATTACCCTCTGAATCCACTGCACCCTGTTGTTCGCTAACTTGCCACCCTAGCCTGTCTGCCCTTCTCTACTTTTCACTGAGGTTCAAAGAGAAGTACCTACCTCAGAAAGCCCTCCTGAAGCCTGGATCACACTCAGACTTACATGTTACTAATATGGGCTTGCCGGGTACACGTAAGAATAAAGAATTTGATAATCAATTCTGTGGAGCTTCAGTTGTTGCCTTCACAAAGAGCCTATGGTCAGAAATTAGAGAAATTCTATAAAACTGAAATACAAATATACTATTTTCTCTGAAACACGTATGACAATTCAATGCCATATGACTCCTTCGAAGGAGAATGTCAGTTAACACAAGGCAAGTAAACACACACACACACACAAGGCAAGTCATGGGATGGAAATCTGGTACCTTCAAGATCTCAATTAAAAAGGGCTAGGGCTGGGCGTGGTGGCGTATGCCTGTAATCCCAGCACTCGGGAGGCTGAGGCAGGAGGATCGGTGCGAGTTCGAGACCAGCCTGGGCTACAAAAGTGAGGTCAAGGCCAGCCTCAACTGCTTGGCGAGACCCTGTCTCAAAAAGACAAAAAAAAAAAAAAGGGGGGGGGGGCTAGGGAGAGAGCTCAGCATATAAACACCTGCCTGGAAAGTGCAAGATCATGAATTCAATACTCAGAACCAAAAAAAAGAAAGAAAAGAAAAGACCTCATACAAAATCCCAATCAGTAGTGACATGTGTGAATACTGCAAAGAAAAAAGAGACACTACATTAGAATTACTTGACCTTAAAACATAAAAAGACAAAGAGCTCAAAACTCCATCAGCCTAGTAGCCCTTTTCCTGTGAACTCATGTTGCTGTAGGGACACAGCTGAACCCAATGTGCAAGGGAAGACAATCGTTGCCAGCACTGTGCACCTACCCACGCTTCCAGCACAGAAAGAGGCGGTATGTCCCACCGTTACCACACTTCATTGTACTTGTAGGGGACCTAGCCCAGCACTCTGCTTGTCGCTATTTTATGCTTTATAGCCAATAGAGTTCCTTCCTCTATGGCAACAACCCAGTAAGTGAACCTTTCTGGGAGGGGACTTCCTTCCCAGCTAGAAGGTGAAAGTTCTTTGCTCTCTCTTGCCATTGGGATCTCTAACTTGTACCTACTATCCTTTGCCCTTCAGTAACTGTCACTAATCATCATGTTCCTTATTCCTTTCAAAACTCTAAGATCACATTAAACCTTCATTGAAAGCCACATTAGGACATCTGACTGCCTTCGGGTGGCAGTATCTACTGGCAGACTCCTCTGGAAACCCAAACTCCCCAAAGAAAGCATGCATTCTGCTATGCCACTCATGAGTTACCACTGCACAGCTCTCCAAGGCCTTCAGCATAACTCAAAGTCAGTCGATCCGATATTTAGTAACTGTAATATCCTTGTTCTCCCAGGAAGAAGAAAAAGGACAGTGGCAGATGATACCAGCTAGCCCGACTGCTGAGCACAATGGCTGAATAATCTTCCCAGCTTTGCTCTACTTTCTAATCCTAACAGCATTCCTGCTTGTAGCCAACTAACACTTCCTGGTTGGCCTCTGTTCTGCTCTCCAACCTTGCACTTCTTCACTCCAATAAACAAGTAAACAGTATATTTTTGGTTTTTCATGAAAATCAGTAGTATATATTATGTCTCTGGAGTTTACTGGGGCCCTTAATATGTCCCTGGAACCATAAATGCAAATCTGAACATTAACCTCATCCAAAAACTCTTATTCAATCTGTAGATGCCCTTCTCTGCTCATCTGACAGCTCGCTTTTGCCTATCAAATATGTACTACAAGCTCTTTCTCAGAAGAAATTTAAGTTCTCCACAAGTACAATTATGTAGCTCTCAAGAGCATTAGGCTATGATATCTCTCATGCAGAAGATAACCTTTCAATTAAATAAATTAAGGCCGCCATCAGTTTCCCTGGATCTGACACCAAAACATATCTACAAAAGTTTCTACAGCTCACCTGCTAGTACAGGAACAGGCTTCTTGATGCTTCCATTATGGCCCTGCTTTTCTAGGCCCCGACTGCAGAGCCCCCCTTTAAATCCTTAACTGAGGTCAGCATCCCAAGCCTCCAGTCCTTGCAATCATCCCTCCCACACTCTTAGATCTCTGGTTACTCATTTTATCTACATTTTTATGAAGTGGACAAGATGTTCATAGGTGTCCTCACTCAATAATATAACAGAAGCCAACATCTTAGTTCAGTGAAATGAAAGTTCTGTGCGTGGATCTGCTGTTTCTCCTTTCTATAAGACAGTCTTTTTTCTCTATAACTTATACTTTAACATTTGGGTCATTCTTTTAAGATTATAACAGATACTGTACTATTATTATTTTTTATGAATTTAGGGACAGGTAGGTCTACAGGGTATACAGGGTCTCACTGTGTAGATCAGACTCCTTAGTGATCCTCCTCTTTTCAGCACCCCAAGTGCTGGGATTACAGGTGCACACCACCATGCCCAGTCTCAATTGCCATCTTAGCATGCCAAGATAACAGGGCTGGCACAACATGGCCGGGGATCAAACCTTGGCTGCTACACTCTGCCCAAGCAGGTACTTTAGTACCCTGAGCTATCTGGCCAGCCCTTGTATTAACTATTATTATTCCATATTTCATTATGAAATTAACTTTTTCACTGAAGTAAGAAGTACCTTTTTATATTTTCTTTATTGATAACTACTTATATTACATTAAAATTCTGTCACTTGTACTACTTTACAATGTAATATATTATTATGTATACTACATTAGGATGAAGCCACATACCATTAGAGGTTTCCCCCTCACTTTAGACACTGTGACCCAGGCATTTCCATTAGCTTTTGTTACTATGATTGTCAAATTGGTTGAGACCACTGAGAACTTAGCTCCAAGTCATTCATTCCACATATCTGAGGCCCAGTACAATTCAAGTCCTAGTGTTTATGAAGCTATCCAACACACATTCACATTCTTGGGCTATGAAAACCAACAAATTTCTCTCTTTTACATCTGATCTCCATCTAAGCTTACATTGTGTGTTATTTTTCTTCTGTTTGAAAATCTCATGGCTCCATCACTATCAAAAAGTATATACTTTCTCTTTAGCAAATCCTCACTCAGGAAAAATTCCTCTCAAATATACAGATGTCACCTTCCTTATGCATGGTCTCTACCAACTGCAAGGATACAAATAGGAAATCTCAAGTAAAACACACTGCTACAGGTATTCAACAAACTACTGAGTTCAGATCTCTACCTGAGGTTGTAAGCCAAGAAGTCAAACTTATGACTTCACCAGAATGACATCCTCGCAGGGAAGGACAGAGCTAACATGTACAGCGTCAGATACGTTACTATAGTTGGACAAAATTGTGCTACACTAGGAATACACAGAGGGTGTGACAGTACCAAACATACTACTGAAGATGGAGCTCAGTTACCAACACACTAGAAGCCTTCCTACTGCAATATAAAGTAGCCATTCGCCAAACTTAAGCGCACATTAGTATGACGTCTAAAGATGTTAAGATGGTCACTGTGCAAGAAAACCCTCCAATTTAGATTGTTTCACCTGGATAACTACCCATTGTGAATGATCATAACTATTGGTAAATGCTTTCCTTGTTCAATCCAGTTATAAATAAAAGAATCCAGTCATAAATAAAAGACTGCTCAGAAAAATAACAAAGTCATGCTGTGGGCCAATAAAATTCATTATAATATGGTACTGTTAAGGAACACTACTTAGACGTCTTAGATCAGGACTCGAGGAGCACTGTAACTCCTTCCTGGGCATCTCACCCTTTTGTCCTTGAAATCTTCAATTATATTATACTGTACAGTAATACTAACCAAGACAAAGCAAGGAAGTATATCTTTTATTATGGAATACTCAACATTCCATTTTATTTATTTATTTATCTATTTATTTGTATGTATTTAATACAAATTCTACAGGGCCTCACTACACAGCTTGGACTTGTAATGATTCTCCTGTTTTCAGTCTCCCAAGTACTGAGATTAGAGGCACGGACCATCATGCCCAGTCTCATTCGCCTTCTCAGCGCTCCCTGGGGGCAGGGCTGGCATGGCATGCTGAAGATCAAGACCCAATCCCTGCACCTGGTTAAGCAGGCGCTTTAGTCTGCTGATTTATCTGACTAGCCCTAACATTTTATTTTAAAATCTACGATGTTCCTGACAATATAAAGATCTCTTTTCCCTTAATTATATATAGCACCAAACTAAAGAACACCTCGAACTTACTGAGTTTGGCCTTTGCTGCCTAAACCATACTCTCAGAAATTGGCATTCAACTGGGACACTCAAGCATAAGTCAGTGGAAGAAAGATCATCATTATATCATAAAATTATGCATAACTCCAATATTGAAAACTTTTTCTAAAAAATTTGAACTCAGCACTTGTCTTAAAAGCAAATAAATCTCCATTGATGTTTACCTTTATGGGGTAGAAAGATGATTCAAAGACACAAAGAGAGCTTCATGCTCTTCCTGCCTGTTATGATTTATGTCTAGTCATGCCCCCAAAGTCTCATGTAGTCATTGGGCAGGGACTTCTGTAGATTGAGACTTGACTTATGAGTCACCGGGTTTATGTGTTTTATTTAGTACTGACGGGATTATCAGTGTGAGTAAGGCTGGGACTATGGGTGTGGTCTAGGGCAGATATCCTAAGGCAGAGAGCCTGATAGGAATATAAACAGAGACAGACTAGGGCTGTTACTCTCTACTGCCCTGTTTGGTTGGCTACCTCTGCCACCATTTTATTGCTGTTCCACCTCCATGAACTGGATGCTCTCTGCCCTGTTCCACTCAGCCCTGGGCCAGCCAAATATGGACTGAAACCTCCACGAACTGTGAGCTAAATAAACCTTTCCTTCCTTCATTTTGAGTGTTGGGTATTTATCCTAGCAACAAGTAAAAAGTAACTAAGACACTGCCTGAATCAGTAGTAGACAGAAACGACTTCTAAAGATGAAATTGCAGTGACTCTGACCTCAGATTTCACTGCCTCTAAATTCTAATTCATTAAACTTGCCAGGTCACTGAGAGATTAAAGCTTTCTATAAAGTAGTGAAGGATCCCAAGGTCCAAAGAGAAGCCATATCATTTTGCTTAGAAATTACTACGTCCACCTTATTTTTTATTAGATATCTAATTAGTCTCAGGAGAAATTTAGCAGACTAAGCTGTCATCCTTGGTTATGTAGACATATAAAAACAAAAAAGACAAAATCAAATGTTCATTCTGGCATCAATGATCTAAAAATAGTGGTAAAGTGACTAAATAAAAGTGTAAAGAATTCCAGTGTAATTTTGGAAGTAAAAGGTGAGCATTATTTTATTTTGTTAGTTGATTTTGACTATGTCCATCCATTAAAATATCATTTATAGGAAAAACTTGTTGCTTTCTGAGACATTTTTCTTCAATTTTTAAATAAGAGTTCCCTTTTGAATTTTGAATTGCTGAAGAACTAAATATTACTATCCCTTCACTGTTGGAAAAGAATTTATACAAGAAAAGGAAGTTGCTCCTCATTGCCCTCTGAATAAGGAGCTGCAGAAAGAAGACTGGGCTGCAGGAAGTTGGCGGCAGGAGGTTGCCAAGGGCTGCTTCTAACTCCACCTGCAATAAAACACACTTAAAATCCAAAGCAGGCCTTTAAGTGTGATGTGAGAATAAAGAATAATAAAGGATTTAGACTGAGAAAGAGAAAGGTAATTGAGCTCCCAAGGCAGTAAGAACTATTTCTCTGTGATGAGAGAGTATGCCTTAGAAATAAATCTATCACTCTTTAAAGTGTTAGTCAAAGCAAAAGAAAAACGCCTGAAAGGAGAAGCAGGAACATGATCTTTATGCAAGGAGAAAATCTTTCTTAAAAAGTCTCGTCTCCCTCCACATAGATGGGAAACAGTATCCTTCACCATGTAGACGCCTCGCTAGGTTCACACCTCCATGCAAAGGATCCAGATGGTTAGAAAAAGTGAGCTCTGTAGCCCTAGTGACTTATCCAAGTAGAAATCTGAAATTTTATCTTTTTTTTTTTTCTTTTTCTTTTTTTT